>JZRM01000299.1:0-14772 GCA_000963415.1 Blastocystis sp. subtype 6 | reverse complement strand
CACTACTCCAAAAGTGGAAACTATTTTTGCATATTTGATTTGATATTACTTGGAACTGTCCTGAAAATAGAACGATCGTTTACTGTGATAATTAATCGATCTAATTGAATGATCATTAAAGTGAACCATTTTTTTAGATGTACTTGCAAGGTCTTCTTCAGGTGATACACAATTCTCCTGATTATAATATAGTCCACTCTTACTAGTCTGATAAGCGGTATACACGAAATATACATTCCTTTTGTTACGGGTATTGCTACTGGATTATTCTTGCTCTTTTTGTTTTCCTAGTTTGGATTGAATAATGTATGTGAGTATAGTTTTCCTGGAAATCCTAATCCGCACTTCTTTGATGCAGACAGTGACAAGGATGCAAATGACTCAAATTATGCGAACGATACGACTGCAAACGAATCCAATAGTAGGCTAGTTCAATCAAAACCAATTACCCGTTTAACGAGATACCAGAATATCGGGTATTGGTTGAATATCCTTGGTTTCTGCTTCCTTCTCTGGTTTGCTGTTAAAGTTCTAGCAAAAGGTGAGTAGCAATTGTACTACTGACATCAAGAGTATAATATTTCTTTGTCAAATTTATTGATTTCAATGTTTCCAAAAGAAGTCCGTCTAGTAAGATGTGTATTTCATACTTTTAGTCCTTCAAAATAAATGTATTATATGTATCAAGAGTTTTAGTTTGTTGAATAATCATGTTTACGTATATTCTTAGAGAAATAAGTGTTGAGAATACCATTCCACAGTACACTTCTACAGCTGCTGATCTGTTTGTTTGTTATTGAACAGAGGTGTAGTGGGGTTATCATTCTTTTCATGGAGTGCAAGAAAGAATGCGAATACCCCCGATTGTATTGGAAGGGCATGTGACGTACAGGGCTGTATGTTGGAGACGTTTCTATTAGTATTTCTTTCTAGTATGAGTGTTGTCAAAGAGTAATATCTGATAGAGTTTAATACATTTGCTGCTTGCTTGGAAAAGCATAACACTCATTTAGAAGATTCCCGGAAAATGCAGAAGAGGCTTTTAGATTGTTAGAATAAGTCTGAAGAGGTTGAATTAGTGTTGCTTATCTGCTGTTTGAAGTCATATAATCATACTGTCACTAGGACTCGACAATGCTTGATTTACTATATTATTGGTATTTATCATCTCTTTTAATACTATTTCCTCTAACTAGCTTTTTTATATCCACTATCAATTCAAAGCATTTTGTTTCATGTATTTATATAGCCTCTGGCCAGATACTACTCTATTAAACACTAATCTGAAGTAAATGCATGAATATAGATATCATTTTGTAAAATACTTTGTACTGCAATATATCAGGTGTATAACTTATTGGTGAGCATTTCAGCAATTTTTCACTTAATTAACATATAAAAGCAATAGGTAAGAATCATTCTTATGGATCACCAGTGCCATCATCAGTCTACTGTATTTTAACTGTTAATATATAATCCAATTTTGTAAATCTATTATTGTAAAAGCAAACAACTGGATACAAAATGAATATTACGCAAAAACAACATTCAAATAATGATAGTTATGTTCATCATGCTTCTGTAATGGGTTCTTCTGGAGTGTGTCCCTTTAAATCTTTATTTTCAGACTCTTCATTCTTGGGTGTTTCAGGAGGTGATTGTTCCTCAATAGGGGTATCACTAAGAGGCGATTCATAGATGAGTTCTATAGTAGGTGCCTCTATTTGAAGGTCTTCAAGAGAGTTCTCTTTTGAGTCCTTTTCTTTTAGTTCTTCTTTATCAGAATCTTCATCATCGATAGCTTCTTCAGGTTCTTCAGGTTCTTCAGGTTCTTTAGGTTCTTTAGGTTCTTTAGGTTCTTTAGGTTCTTCAGGTTCTTCAGGTTCTTCTTTAGATTCTTCATTAGCTTCTTCTTTAGCTTCTTCTTTATCAGAATCATTGTCATCGATAGCTTCTTTAGGTTCTTCAGGTTCTTTAGGTTCTTCAGGTTCTTCTTTATCAGAATCTTCGTCATCGATAGCTTCTTTAGGTTCTTTAGGTTCTTCTTTATCAGAATCATTGTCATCGATAGCTTCTTTAGATTCTTTAGCTTCTTCTTTAGCTTCTTCTTTATCAGAATCATTGTCATCGATAGCTTCTTTAGGTTCTTCTTTAGATTCTTCTTTTAGTTTTTCTTTATCAGAATCATTGTCATCGATAGCTTCTTTAGCTTCTTTAGGTTCTTCTTTAGGTTCTTCTTTAACTTCTTCTTGCTTCTTCTTCTCTTCTTCCTCCTTCTGTTTCATTTCTTCTTCTTCTCTTCTTCTCATTTCTTCTTCTTGCTTCTTCTTCTCTTCTTCCTCCTTCTGTCTTATTTCTTCTTCTTGCTTCTTCTTCTCTTCTTCCTCCTTCTGTCTCATTTCTTCTTCTTGCTTCTTCTTCTCTTCTTCTTCTCTTCTTCTCATTTCTTCTTCTTGCTTCTTCTTCTCTTCATCCTGCTTCAATAACTCTTCCTTCCATCGCATCAGTGCAAATGGTAGATCATCCATTCCCTCTCCTACTATCACTAGCTCTCGTTCCTCTCCCTCTACTCTCACTACCTTCTCTTCTATCTTTGCGCTCTTCAACTGACGGAGATTAAGCAATCCCCAGCGCTTGAAGTGGAACCACTGTCTCTTCCACTGTACATATCCATTAGCCACTCGTATGACAGTAGCATGCGTCTTATTCTTGGAAGACTGTTTTGTGCAAGCAATACCCTCTTCGAGTCGATGCTTCATCGCATTATCTACATGCCAATTGATCATCACACCTACATTTTTCCTCTTCCTGAAGACGTCGTTCCTCCTCTAGTCTTCTCTGTTCCTCTTCTAGTCTTCTCTTCTCTTCTTCCTGTCTTCTCTTCTCTTCCTCTTCCTGTCTCTTCTTCTCTTCTTCTTCTCTGATGCGGCGTTCCTCTTCTTCTTTGATACGGCGTTCCTCTTCTTCTCGAGCACGCCGAGCCTCCTCTTCTGCCTTTCTCTGTTCTTCTTCTCTAAGCAACTTCTCTTCTCGAGCCTGGAACAGCTCTTCGATCTTGGCTACTTCGCCTTGAGCAAACAGATCGTCATCGAGATGGATATTTTGAGGTTTTACAACTTGCCTTGAGGGTACAGGAATAAAATATTTTGGTTTTACAGTCTTCAAAAGTGCCTCACGCTTTTCCAATTCTTCAAACCTTTTTCTTGCCTCTTCGTTTGCCTTTTCAGCCTGAATTCGCATTTCCTCCTCCCTTTTTTGTTGTTGCAGTTCACGTTCCTCGTGCTCTTTAAGATGACGCCGATCATCCTCTTCACGCATAATTCGTAACTTTTCAAACTCTTCCTTGTTAATGCGTATTTGGTCATAGCCTACGAAATCACATTTCAACACAGATCCTACGTTCCTTTTCCATCATAAGATCGTCACTATCTGAACTATCTGAGCTGTCTGAGCTTTCGACATTTAAAAACACAGGAGTCTCATTCTATAGAGTCAGTCAACAAAACAGAGTAAAACAGTAGCCAATTTACGTTTGCACGATTGGGTGTGAATATCCCTTTCCTTGGGATCCAAAATCTCTCCACAGAGAGAACATCGAACTCTTGTATTCATATCGTTACTAAATGCTTATTTACATTCAAGAAATTGATACTTCTTAAAGAGGAGTATAAAAAACGAGTTAATAATCCTGATACCGAAAAAGGGCCTACACGGGAATCGAACCCGTGACCTCTCGCACCCGAAGCGAGAATCATACCACTAGACCAGCAGGCCACCAACTCCGGCCTTTCTACAGACCTATAAATTAGGAGGATAGAGCTGGAAGAAAGTAATAAAACCAAAAGCAAATGTCAACGGAAAGCAATTCGCATTCTGATTTTATTAAGTCTGTATATGGACGACCTGTCATTATTGGACTGAGTAGTGGAGTTGTATATAAAGGAATAGTACTGTATCCACTGCTTACCTCTAGGTATTCTGGGCAGTCTTGATGGATTCTTAAATGTTGTTTTGGAACAAGCCGAAGAGTATGTTGATGATAAGTTTGTTTGCCGATACAACGATTGTCTGCTACGTGGCAATAATGGTGAGACTTCTGTACTGTTTTGAGTTCTAGTTTTGTATATCTCACCCAATGAGGATGTATAAGATGTATTTTGTTTACTCCTTTTCCTGTTTGTTTACATTTTGTAGTTTCGGCTATGGAAGATCTCTCTTCTTCTCAATTTCCAATTCTTTTTGATTTTCACTTTCAGCCTAGTTTCACTTTTTTCGCTCTGTGTTGCTGAACGAACTGGAGTGAAATTCCCGCGGCAATCATCTGAACTACATTTCTCTCGTTCATTCATTTTTTTCTTATGCTCTTTTGAGTGAGGTATGTATCATTTCTGTGTTTTGCACTTGCGACAGAGCTAACTGCTTGTCAGTTTCCTCTTACTGTAGTGCATAAATTGTTTTCCTTGATGTTGAGCCTCATTTCTTGTGTAGTGATGAGGGTTTTTGGATAGGATCATAACATTTTTATAGGTTGTGCGGTAAGGTATGAATGGTTCCTGATTGTGTGAACAATGATGATAACTGTTGTTTTGCCGTTTACCCGTCAGACAGAACCCTGGTGAAAAGCAAACGTTCTGAAGTTCACACTTTTTTGTTGAGTTGTTCTAATGTTTTTTAGTTTTTGTGTTTGTTTCAAACATTGCATGAAGTGCTGTTATGTTTTACTAGCTGGTAGTTTACCATATATCTACTCTTAAAACACTTTCTCAGACATACATGTCTTTGGTATTCACCTCGTCCCATGTTACCTCTTTGATCATTCGATCATTCAGCATGTACCAATGGTCCCCCGCCGTATCTCTAATACGTCGGTAACAAATGTAATGACCACCCAAACCGGTTCCTAAATGATGAATGACAGCAACAAGTTCATATAGAAGAGGTTCTCCCCCTCCTCGCAGTGCATTTTTCCTTACATAGGGATTGAATGACAAATCATCGGTCGTGCAAAATGTGCCTTCTTCATCGCTGAGAGAGAGGTCATTTTCGTCTTTTATCTCATACACGTCCGAATAAGTGCTGTCTACACTATTCTGACGACTTCTCTGCTCATGATCGGAATCTGTCGGCTTAAAATACTGCTCAAGTAGCGCAATCTGATCTGCATCAACAGGCTTCCTACACTCCGCCTTCCAAGATGCAACTCGCTTGAGATGCCTTTCCTCCTTCTTTTCCTCGGCAGAGAGTGATGAGATGTGCGTAGAGGGCATGGATTGAGAGAAGAGACAAAACTCTCTTAAATCGAAAAACGAGGGAAACTCCACAAACGTATTTTGTTTCGAGAACAGGTTGTAACCAGCGGTTTTGCGTTGTAAGTGAAGAAGAAGTGTTCTGGGGGGACGGCTGATAAGTTCATATTTCTGGAATGAACCTTTTCCCTCCTTTACAGAAACAGTATTCCCTGAGTCTTGAAGTTGAAACTCCGCATCAAAATCGTGCGAAGAGCGAACTCGGTGCAATGATTTGTTTAGTTTATTTCGTAAGTCCTAGTCTCAAAACAGTTATTCCTCCTACAGCAACTGACGCATCTGATAATTCCTCCGTAGTGACGGTGGACGGATCCAGAAATGCATTTACGAGCCCACACCTATTGACAGGAACAAAAAAACATCTACCCTTCGCATCGAACATCATCGACTTCATCTGGCGCCGTATACTCTCGCAGACAGTCGAGCAATGTGGGGTTGATCGTGTTTGAGAAAAACGAGGAGATCTGGAAATGGCGGAACAAAAACTTCACAGCACGACGACAGGAGGGATCAAGTCTCCACCATGGCGTTTCTACTCAACAGGAGAACGATCAGCTTACGTGCTATGGGAATGGAAAGTGAAAAAAAGGGGAAATTCTGGATCTGTCTTCGACAGCCGCAGCGAGAGCAGATCATCACGTTCGATACTAATCCCTCTGATGGAATTGATATGGGGACAAATGTGGCTGAAAATTCCAATTTATTCACGAGAGCTTCCAATGAATTCTCTAGTGACCATTTCTGCTGACTACACTGATTTATCACTCTGATGTCGTTTTCTAGTAGCTCCATTAGAGACTGAATCGCTTCTAAGGCATCCTAGGAAAAAAGCTAGAACCAGTTCAATACATGTTGATCATCATCCGCAAAATAGGGACAGCGCGAAACAAACAAATCATAAAACGAATCAATTGAAAAAAAGACAATACTTGGATTGTATGTGATATCTACAGAGTGCAAAGTCACAAAAATCTACCTCTAATTGTATTTGCCAACGCAATGGTAAAAGAGCACTTCTCTTTGAGAACTCCTGTTGAATCTTCTCCGATTCGCGCAATGCAAGCACAAAGACATTCAATAAGCGGTGTTGAAGAGGCCAGGAGTTGTAGAGACGAATTGAAATAGCAAGTATTTCCGAAATTAGTTAAACCGCGTAGCAGCGATGAATTTGTCTCCAACTCTATGGAATAAGAACTATAGCGATCTTTTGAGAACCTACTCCGACAATACGAAGAACAGGGCGTTCCGTCCTCATGTACTATTGGTAAGCATGTACATACACTCGAGTCCTACCCAACATCCCAGATACACAAAGAGTACAGTGTCAAACAAACAATGCACAAGCAAACGCCCTAAAAAATACATTTAACCTATCACATTGCGCGGCTTGATTGTAGAACTATATTGCTTCATAATCATATCAAGTTCAGTAGGAGAAGATGGTTCTTCCAGACCCATCAACACATTATCCTTATGTCTGCGCCTCAATCACTGCCTTTTGCCCTACGTGCCAGGATGACGAAATCGGCAATTATCACGAATGCACTTTCCCTTCGAGAAATCGCGACACACGGGGATCTTCTACACATCACTCCACCTCTGCACATCTACATCTGGAGTAGTGACAGCTACTCATCATACCACCTCACAAACCCTACCTTTTGCAGGATCATGATAGAACTTGCACGCTGCTCCACGTGAGCAGACGCCCTTTTCGAAGTCTCGACAGGCAAAGCGATACTTCCCATGCACCATCACTCGCGCACGATCCCCTTCAGATGGCGAACGAGGCGACTTCGATCGCTCGTGATAGGACTGAGAAGGCTTAGGCGACTTCGACCGTTCGCTAAAAGGCGATTTGGATCGCTCGTGATAGGGCTGAGGTCTTGGTGATTTCGACTGTTCGCTGAAGGGCTGGGGTGATCGACTGGACCGATAATGCCACTCCGGATTAGGAGATGTGGAGCCTCGGCTTTGCTTCGCGTCCTTCTGCTCTCGCTTCTCATATGATGCATCAGTCTTTGGCTCGGCTGTGGATTCTGCGGGAGATGAAGTCAGTGCACCCGCTGGCTTCGAATTTGGCTCCATTCCTGCTGTCTTCGTCTCACTCACCGTTTCTTTCTTCGACTCCTTCTGCTCAGTCTTCGATTCGGCTTTTGGCTCCGGTTTACTAGGAGGATCTGCTCGGTTCTTCTGCAAAGTAGGGAGATTTTCCTGCGAGAGAGTCGATTCCTGAAGTCTCGGCTGCGAAGCCAAGTAATAGCCGTCGTACGGCATTGAAGAACCATAATCAATATCGTCTGCTTCCCCCAAGTACATCATCGACTTCGCACGAGCCATCGGAAGCTCGCTTTCCTCGAGCAAGCCCAGAGAATCCATGTAGGATCGATTGGTGGGCATGTCGCGACGTCCCAAGTATCCGTGATTGGCTCCATAATCAGTGGGAATGTGTTCGAAAGAAGCGACGTGGTGAGGAGTGACCTTCCCAGAGAAGGAAAGGTCATGCAGACTACCATACTCCATTCCTAAACCCATGTCATTCAGGGTGTTCTGCGAGGCATGCTGGATGGAGGAGGGTCGTAGACTGTTGTAGCTTGCATGAGACACCTGTCCGAGTCCATATCCACCCATGCTGTCCATGTTTCGGGAGAGGGAGCGAGAGCGAGCCCATCCGTCCGGCTCGCTGATCAGCGATCGATGGTAGCTTCGAGCCCCGATGCCCACCCCTCCGTCTCGGAAGAAGCCCACCGACCCTCCCACGTTCCGTCGCAGATCCGGAGTGATCGGATCGCCCTCTGGATAGAAGGGGTACTGCTGTGGGAGGTCGAAGGGACGGGGGGAGAAGGAGTCATCGACATCGAGAGAAGGTCCGCCGTACATTCGGTTCACGTAATTGTCATTCGCAATAGCTGGCATCGACTCGATAAACAAGCCGTCATCCCCAGCCTCTTCCGACAGGCGAGGATTGTAGGGGGGATGCGGACTATTCACAGCGCGAGGGACGGAATGACTCTCAGGATAGCTAGAAGAAAAATCCACTGAAGAACGGTTCGACAAGTTGGAATAGCTACTTCCTTCTAAAAACGGAGAACCTTCACGTAGACCCTTTCCTACATTACCGTAAGTACTTTTACTATACACAGAACGGATATGGTCTGCCACCATGGGACGAGGGACCTGGCGCTGAAAGTTTGCAGAATACTCTTCCTGTAGCACATCGTCATCAAGATAAGGGTCCTGGTTATTCGCCTGATTTGACAATGGTGCGCTTGACTCCAGATACGATAAGTTGAGGTCCATATCCAAATTATCTGGAGGAATCATTGATAAATAGGATCCTTTGTTATCTGTTGAACCAATTGGATTACGTCCAGGCGCATGGAGAGCGATCTGGGGAATCTCTCCTTGTCGATCCATGTCATTCGGTGTTCCACGATCTAACAAAGATTCTGACATTTCTGGAGGTAGAAGCTGTTAAAGGGTTCTGATTAAGAATCTTTCACATTACACAATTATACCGCAAAACCGCGGGATTGAAAACCATTGACTGGCACCACTCTAATAGGAATACCAAAAATAGGGGGAATTTTAGTAGCACACATTGAGCAATTCCAATCGATCCGTTTTTGGAAATAAACGAAAATGGAGCAGACTGAGAAGCCAGTGAGAAGATCATCGAAAAAGTCTTCTGTTATTTATCTTGGGCACATTCCAAACGCGTTTGAGGAGCCCCAGATGCGGAAGTTTTTTGAACAGTTTGGAATAGTCAAGCGCCTGAGACTGTCTCGTAACAAGAAGACTGGAGCATCGAAGCACTATGCCTTCATCGAGTTCGAATCGCCCGAAGTTGCGGAGATTGTCTGTAACACAATGAACAATTATATCCTATTTGGCCACAAACTGAAGTGCGAGGTGATGTTGGAAAGTGCTATACACGAGAAGCTTTGGAAAGGAGCAAACCATACATTCGTGGTGAGCCAAGGACAGAAGGTCCGCCAGATGGCAGAATTGACTGCAAGCAAGCTCCGATTGATTCTCGAGCAGCGTGTTGCATACAACAGAAAAACCCAAGAGAAGTTGGAGAAGCTGGGCATTCGTTACGATTATTTGGACCAGATGATTAAAGAAGATAGTTCGGTGATCAAAGATCTTCCTGAGGAGACAGTGGCTCCTGTCGAAGGCAGTAAGAAGGAGGAAGGGGAGAAGAAGTTGGTTGAAGATTCTAAACCAGTAGTAAAGCGGGTTTCAAAGAAGAATACGAAAGTGATATCCGCCTAGTTCTTTTATTCTTTGTTTTCTCAAACAAAACATTACTTAAATCTCGACTGCTTTGTAGCCTGTTTGTGTGGTTAAATCAGACAGTTCTTTTCCCAACTCTTCCTCCTCTGAATTCTTATCCCATAGCTCTTGTAACTTGTCATAGATCTCCTTCGCTTGCAAAGACAATTCCAGTGCTGCAGAGCCAAACAGTTCCTTTTTCATACTCTGCAGGAAACGAATGAGCGACTCTGCAAACGATAGGTCGAGTCCCAGTGCCCTATCGTATGTTGCTGACAAGTAATCCTGCTGTGACTGGATGTTCTCACGTTTAGTCGAGTTCACCCAGCTCATCTCCGTATGAGCCTTTCTACATTTCACAGGACCATTGCACTCACCTCAGTCGCATCTCATGGAGTTCCCATCCCACACTTACAAGATTCCAAACACACATCTGTACAGCCAGCAAAACGCTAATTATATCCGCCCGTGTTCCGATCAACTGAATACCTAGCTGGGAATCATGCAGATTTTCAAGAATCGCCGCGATCTGCGTATCGTCAGGCAAGCAATCTACCCTTCATCCCCACACTTCGCAGATACAGGTCGATTGGTTCACCGTAGAGATAGTGTCAATCGCATCCAGCATCGTCAGTCGCCGCATCTCCACAAGCTTCAAGTGCTTCTTCGCACTCTTCTCCATCAGCTGGACATGTGGCGACAAGCCGTGAAACAGGAGTGAAATCCGCTCCAATCGAAGCAGCTGTGTTTGCACATCTGGGTCATTCACCGATGTTTCTACTTTGATTCGCACAAGAAGGCACTACTGCGGATGTCCATAACGTGGCGATCAACGTCCTGGAGGAAGGAGTCCACCGTAGATAGATATTGAGAGGCCTGCGAGAGATGCGCATTCAGCAGAGTGGCTTTGGAGGAGGCGGAGACCTCTACACGCTGGAACTCTTGGATATGCTGCATCCTACGGAAAAGCACACAGACAAATGGAACAAGTAGGTAGATCGAAGTTTCTTGATGTACGCAATATCGAAGAACCGAGAAGAGGGCTGGTTGGGGGCTACCAAAATGCGAAGATTCTTCATCACATCGGAAATAGAGGTGATCGAAGGCAGGAAATCGCGCTCCAGATAACTAGACTGTTAAGCAAGACACTTTGCGCAACGATTGAATGTCCGCAGTTGCTTTTGGAGAACTGAACAGATGTCGGTTACTCATAATCAATGAAACTATCAGCGGAAGTAGAGCACCGTAACCTTCAAAGAGAAGCACACTCCACAGCCGATTTACACACTGCTTATTCATCACCATGAAAAGAGAGGTGATCCATGAAGACAGAATAGGCTGCCACTGAATGCCTCGTGAATCGGACCATTGTGCAAAATCAGGTACGATCTGCGAAATTACCTCGCGAAATACGTTGGTTTCGATCTACTAAGGAAAGATCTCCATGTCTACGATTTGGAAGTAATTGTCTTGCAACCAGATGGGAAGAATTCGATGGAGTAGCGTCTGGAATACAACGATGGCGGTATCGTGAGGCAGTGACTTTAGCAAGTAGGCTGCTAACCTGCAGATAGGTCCAGGAGACTGCTGTCCTGAGTTCAAGTGAAGGTATTCGGTGTTCATCAGCAGGATATCAAAGTGATCCGGGCGTAGCAACAAAGTAACTGCAGCTCGTCTCGAATAGAGTCATCGACCGAAAGCTGAACGAGACATTCTCTCCAATCTCGAGGAAGAGCATGATCAGACGTCACAAGAGTCCGAATGTTTTCATAGTTTGCGATGAAGGTATCTTTCATCAAGTATATGCACAGCTGTTCCCAAACCTACGTGACAGACGATCACTGTCAAATACCCAAGGCCGAATTTCTTCAGGAATTCCCTGATAAACTGCCTCACGTTCGAAAATCCCTTTGATGCAAAATCCATTCAGTTTCGCGGTAATGAGCGGCAAATTCCACGCGATGCTGTTCGGAGGAGGGAGAGTAGGATGATAGCCCGTGACGGTGAAGAACATGACATGGTGAAGATCGGTGGCAAGCTGCAACCCTAGTGACAACAGACAAGCGGAAACTACCGGCTTGGGAAGATCCTGCGCTGAGCAGAACTGTTTTATCGCCAAACTTGACTTCGATTTGCGCCTTGTAGTTCTGCTCGTTCCCCGTGATCAGCTGGACAGAATCGGTAGGATCTTGCGGCGTGAGACGAGCTACAATCGTGTCCAGTCTACGTGGGATTCCATGATTGCAAGGACTTTTCGTTCTCATAGAGAATAAAGTCGCGCGATGTCAGAACAACCAAGAAGTTTTTAGTCCACTGGAATTTGTTTTTCTTTCGGAATACTTCGCTTGCTGCTATCACAGAGCAGGGGCGGAAGATGTTTCGGAGAGATTCGCGGATCTTCGCAGTTTGGACATCGGTGCAAGCAATTTGCAAAATAGAAGTGTTTGATAACAGCACAAATATGTTCGAGGGATCGCGCACAGTTAAAGTGGGTGCCGACCCTGAACCACTACAACTCAACAGCGTCAACGAAAAGTACAGAGAGAAAAGATATTGTTGTCGACAATAATTAACTCCCTCTTTTAGCCAACAAATATCTATAGTATAATCAGCATGAAAGGAGAACTTACAGAGAGATCCCGAAAACTCAAAAATCCCCTTAGGAGGAGACGTTGGATCATCATGATATGACAACTGTTTTGAAGTGAATAGAAAGTATCTCTACAATAAGTTATCCACTTTATCCGCAATAAATACTTTCTTCCAATCTGTTTGCGACTTGCCTGGAGATAGAAGCCAACTATATGATCATCCATCTTGTGATTCAATGGTTACCCTTGCCACAAAATATCAGATCCAGACATTACGTATCTTGATAGTTCAATAAGGGAAAGAGCAAAAAAGGGACTATTTTGGAACTATGCTGAATGATTGCATAAGCAAGTTCGATTCACCCAATAGCATTCATTATTCGACAAAACAGAAAGAGCTGGACAACAGAGATAGATATGCTTTGCAAAAACAAAGTATATTCACGTCAAGTAGTGAGGTATAGTGTCATCAACACAACATAATAAATTACCAATGAAAGAAATATCATTACCTTTTGTATAAAACTTTAGAGTGTTGAATATCATAGAATCTAGCCTTGCTTGAGAAGAAATAATGACGGATTCTTCATCCAATTTATTATCATTTTCACAATATAGTTTTTCTATTATGTAAGAATCTACATACGTTATCTGGATATTGCCACTTATTCAAACTTCGCCATATTCACCATGATTACCATTCTATATATGAGTATCATCATGGCTAATTCACTTTCATCGGAGGTATGTGTAATCTCCTTATTATTGTTGTTTTCTGCTATAAGCAGTTATCCAAAGTTGCAAATAATGCCATAGTCTAATATTGTATAGCCACATAGAATGGTATGCGCAGTATTGTGTTATCCTTCTTTGTTCAACGAACTTCCTATGATCTTCAAGGAAATTTCCTGGAAATTTCCTTGGAAAAGATGTCCACTAGATCATAATTCTTTTTATTTAATAATGGTAGTAACAAGACAGATTGAGCTCCCTTCATTGAACTCTAATCCCAACAGGACGGAAGTCGATATCAACTCGGCCAATGTAAAACCTGTTTCAGTGAAAACTCTGTTTTTCAAGTATGCATCAAGGAAGGAAAAGAGTATTTTCTTCCTGGGTTTTCTATGTACCATTCACTCATTCAATCTTAATCATAGTTGCTGCTATCGCTGGAGTACTCACTCCACTGTCTTTTACGTTCTATGGAACGATGATAGATGAAGCCAACTCTCAAGACATTGATTATGACAAGCTAAAGATATTACTTCTTGAAATCGCCTTGCTCCTTCTGGCTGCTTCTATATTCGCCTTTTTGGAGCGGTTATGCTTAGGTTACTTTGCCGGTAGTAGTGGTTATTGGATATGATCTATAGAAAACGTAACACGTCATTACCGTGACCACTATGTTGCTGCAATATTCCGGCGCGACGTAGAATTCCTTGAACAATTTAGTCCTGGTCGCTTGGGTCAACGATTGAGCGAAGAATCCTCACGAATTGTCGAGGGACTGGGACCTGGTTTGGGTTCCCTGGTTCGAGCCCTCGCTTCTCTGTTCTGTGGTATCGTAATTGGATTGGTACATGTAAGGATAGTATCTTGCTTGTGATCCTAGGATTGGATGTTGACTATTTTGACTCTGATAATATCTCCGTTCATTATCTACTTTAGTTTCAAATTCAATGAGACATATGGAGATTACACTGAGATCCTAATGAAGGAGCATCAGAATGCTGATGCCCTTGGCGAAGAGACTTTCCGTGATATCAAGACTGTGATGAGTTTGGGCGCTGAAGACAAATTCATCACTCGTTACTATAAGGTGATTAAGAACTGCTGTAAAGAAGCTGCCAAGTGTGTGTGTCGAGCTGGATTTCACTACTCTGGAATAGGAATATCGACTCAAATTGCTGATGCTGTGGTCTTTTTATCTGCTATATTGATTATTAACTATCAGCGATCTGACTACCCTTCTCTTCTGTATAACAATAACTGTACTAGTGTATTGGATAACACAGTGGATATTTGCTTCCAGAACATTACATCTCTGTCTGACACTTGCCAATCTATTTGCAATCAAATAAACACTTGCTGGTTCGACGAGAGTGGAAGATCCTGTCTGGTCGGAGGTGATGTTGTGGTTGTTATGTTATCGTTGTTACAGTGTTTCACAGGACTTGGTGCTGCTTTTACTACATTGATTTTCCTTGCGAAATCCAGAATGTCTGCCGCTTACTTCTTGCAAGTGATTGAACATGAAGATGTGTTGGACTCACGTGGTAAAACTGGAGACTGTCCCTCAAGCAGTAAGGGAGACATTGTTTACAAGGACGTGGATTTCAAGTATGCATCGCGCGACACACAAATCTTAAGACATCTCAATCTGACAATCCATGAGAACGAAATGCTCGGAATCGTGGGTGAAAGTGGAAGTGGGAAAAGTACGATTCTGAAACTGTTGATGCGATTGTATGTACCAACGGGAGGTAGCATCACTTGGGATGGAAAGGATGTCTCTACGATTTCTATTCCTTGGATTCGAGACCAGATCAGCTATGTGGCTCAGGAACCTGTGTTATTTAGTGGTACGATTCGAGAGA
>JZRM01000298.1:0-14335 GCA_000963415.1 Blastocystis sp. subtype 6 | reverse complement strand
CACTCGGTCACGCTTGCCTCTGAAATTGTCATTCACTTTCGTCATTTCTTATAGAACTCCCATTTAGAGGAACTTATTACAACAAAGCAAAGGAAGTTAAACATTTTTAATAAAACAACGTGGTACGATTCCTGGCAAAGTAGGTAGGTTCGAGCAGAAACCATCTGTCTTATTCAACGCCTTGCAGATCCTATCGGGAAACTCCTCAAACCGAGTAACGCGTTGACCGTTCAATAAAACATAAGGACTAATAGAATACCACCTCTTTGTCTTCAGTTCTTCGACTCGCTCCTTCCAGAGCTGTGTCATGAAGTTTTCGTCTTGAAGGCAGATCCCCAAGTCCACTACATCATAGCCTGTCTCGTCAGCACACTCTGTCATTTGAGAGGCGGCCTCTGCCTTCTTTCTACACGTGATTCTCTGCAAGAAGAGTCACCTCATAATGCATTGGACAAACGGCCAGTACATATTCGGGTTGTTGTTGATGTGAACTGCACAGGCAATCGTCATACTGACGACAACATGCTTGTAGTCGTTAGGAGTGCGTAGCTCAAAAACACCATGTTCATTCCGGTCAATGAGAATGTCGATAAATGGATTCAATCGGAATGTGACTTCGTTTGCTATCCTATGGATCACTCCACTCTCCCACGTCTACTCTGGATCGGATGTCACCCACTGCATAAAGGGGGAGAGTACGGGCTCATTGGCAGTACAGTAGATGTTCAAATAGATGTCCATCTTCACGTCGTGCTCCAACTGTCTAGGAGGAATAGGGTCCCTTTCTCTGCAAACCAGAGGCTTGCTTCCCACCACATTCTCACACACAAAGTCGTTGAGAGACTCGTTTTCTCTCTTTAGCTTTCCATCCACCAGCACCGCCAGAGGCATCAGGCTGCTGACGAGTCTATTGGACTCATTCATCAGAAGTGTATCGTCCGATTCCACCTCCACTTCCACTTCCAGCTCATCGTCTCCGACCTCTGCTTCCAGCAGCTCGTCTTCGAGTGCCGCCAAGTCAGTCATGACACGAGAATGAGATATCGGCCTCACAGCCTGCTGCGCAGCGAGCGTCACGTTCATCGCCAGCTGGTTCACCCACGGATACTCCATGCACTTCAGAATGGAGAGAGGAAAAACACCCCAATTAGCGCCACACCTACGAACAGCCTTATCGACAGAGAGTGACGACTGCAGTATGCAGCGTTGGACCATAAGCACATGCCAAGGATCTAGGTTTAGAGAAGAGCACAGCAGCGCCTTCTGCAGCATGCAGGAATCCTCTTTACAGCCCGAGAGATCGGCAACGCCCACAGGGATCAACTGAATCGTTGTGAAGCGATTGAAAGGAGTGGTGAGGACGCTGCTGATCATGGTGAGACTGGACATCACTGTGGAGTTGAGAGGGTCGTAAAGGATCTGGACATTCATAAAGTCATGCTGGATGAAGTTACTGTACGACTTGAGAGTATTCATAGTGAAGAACTCACGACCATACTTCGGAAAACGTCCAGTAAACAGAGTAGCACGATAGCCCTGCTCTTCCTGCCGAATGCGCTACGGTCAACACGGTGCAAATGGCCTACGATAGACTCCGTTAACAGGTTATAGTCATCACGGCAGAGAGCAGGGGCAGAAGCAACAGCCTCAGGAGCACTACAAACACGATACCGGAGACGATCAAAAATGAGTTGAGGGTCAGACTCCAGCCTTTCCAATGAGATAAACTGGCCGTTGAAAAACAATTGGGTCGCTGAATCAGATTGGTTCATACGATGACTTAGCCCTAATGCAATTAGCTCTTTACCGATCTGTGCTTGAGAAGAGAGAGGAAGCATACTGTCTCTTTATTACTCATACATTTGTCTATTTCGTTGTACTGAAGAAGAAGAAAACGTTTACAGGTACGATAGACATAATCCACTGTACTTGGATATCTAAAATAAACCTAACACACAAAAAACACGTCTGAACACAACGAACAAATTCATGAACAATTTCGAACGAATATTCTCGAATAGCACAATATTGTAACAACTGTTTCTCACATTGATCTTTCCCGTTTCCACAGATAAAAGTATGAGAGTCTTCGTCCCACTTCATATCCCCAGAAGGAATAACATCCACATAATAAGAGCGCAGTGATCTAGTTACCACAAAACTATAGTAGGGTACTTATTGTGTAAAAAACTCGGAAAAATACTATCTAGTAGAAGGTCTGACTCTTTACTATTCTGCTGTGTGATAGCTAGAATAATAGAAGGTGCCTACAATACAAGTGAGAAATTACGAAATACTGTATCTTCCGGATACACAAAAACGAATAAAGTCAACAAGAATAACAGCCAAAGCATTGCGATTATATTATAATAAATATATAAGGGATTTTTGGATGGCCAAATTTTAGCCATTCGACAGTATTAAGTGAGATGAATTTGCAAATACCATCTTTTAGTATTACGTCGAAAACCAATTCTACAGCAGTAGGATTGGGTATTTGCATTCACTGCAAAGAAGCCAATCTCATTCTTTGAACCATCTACTCAGACTCCAGATGCTGGTAAGTACTGCATATACCCCATAATCGAAAGACAAATCCTTTGAAGAATTGAAGGAGGAAGGAATACGGGAGGCAGAGTCTGGAAATATCGGGAAGGCACTCAACCTTCTCTCCCATGCAGCCTCTCTCAACGACAAAGATTATAAAACATTCGAGATGATTGCGCAAGTAGCCTTTTTCTTATTTCTATTACGAAGCTTCACCTCATGCAGTCTAGACCCTTCGGAGCTGTAAAGGTATTATCTAGGTGTGGCTTTCATTCTAGTTTGCGCTCAAAAGTATAGGAATAAAGCCAGACTGGTGCGAGGGCTATGTAACATTGGCCAGAGCACAACGAGAGATGGGAGAGGTTCAACTCTCCTTGGACTCCTACAAAAAAGCGATCGAGTTGCTTGATCATGCCGAATCCCTATCGGAAGAAGAGAAGAAGGAGATAATACAGGAAAGACATGAATTAGCCCAGCTGCTTGATGTACCATCGATAGTCTGTTCCAACAGTAGAACTACAAAAGCGAGCATGGAGAGTTGCAGGGCCGTGCTCATGTGCTGGAAGACCTCAATGTTCTGGATGCTCAGTTCGCCGACTACAGCAGCATGAGAGAGACCTGGAAAAAGGAGATTGAAGCGAGTGAGTTTGAGCTGCAGGAGCGGAAGGAAGCAGAAGCAGCAGAACCTATTCGAATGGACGAAGAATTGAGTGTTTGTTACAAACAGACTATTCTATGATTAGCGGCATTTGAGTATCTGCTCTCTTTCTTCGAATGTAGGCCATAAACTGGGTGAAAGCGTAGATAATTCCCAGGAACAAGAAGAGAAACGAGATAAAAAACACAACAATCCACACATATGAAATCCGCTGTGGATTCATAAACCAGTACGGATAGTAATGTTCCGAACTTGCCAGTCCGTAAATTGTTGTGGCAATATAGTAGACAAAAGGATACAAAATGCAACTGGTGTAAATGACTTTCTTACTGGTATTCAAGGGAGTAAAATAGTAAAAATCGACAATCTTCAGGACAGGAACTACCAGATGATCAAACAAACTAAATAGTGTCTTCAAATTCCAGCCCCAGTTCTACACAATCAGATGTAACAGAAAGAGCATACATAACCTGCTGCAAGTAACGACCAAAATACAAGGCAAACAATAAACATACAGATGGTTGTAAAAACACTGAAGGCATCCAAACATCGGTCCATAGCGCCTGTATTACACAGCAAAGTGGGTACTTCACTCCTGGTTGATTTCCTAAAACTGAGATCACTCTTTCCGTATCGAATAATTATGTACAGACCCTTCACAATAAAATACACACATGTCAGCGCATTCGTTAGGATAGTAAAATAGAGAAATAGATGATAATCTCGCATAATCACTCCACGCACAAATTCCCATACAAATACGGGAGTTGCCACGATACAGACAAGAAGGGACCAACAGTATTTATTCATTTAGACCAAACCAATTCGAAATAAAAAAAGAGTGAAACTCCTCAATGACTTCACTGGTCAAAAGTAGATACATGCTTCACTTGCTGGAACGGAGGAATAAGTTTATGAATCTTTGATAGGAAGTATATTTTCCGGAAAACATGTTCGCAATCGTACTCTTTAATCGAGTACTACTACCATTTTCCGGGACAAAGTCCAAAGAGAATAGAGATCTCTTTTTGTGTTTTATTGGACAATGTTGATGCGATGAGATCGTGCCGTAATTTGGTCTAATGATGGGGTAATTTGAGAGAATAGTATGGTAGCAAAAGAATAGTCCGAGAAATGCTCAAGTGTATTGATGAACCAGAGTATACCAGTGGAACACGGATGAGTGGCTTTTTTGTATATAGATTACAGAGCAAGTCTAAGCACTCGTGATAGGTATATTATTGGCAGAATCAAGCACTGCTGAAAAGTAGGAGGAGAATATTCTTTTGTAGCTTCCTGAATATTTGTACATTATGCGAATCTATTGATATCTGTATCATCAGTGGACATGATCACATCTGAGAGGAATAGTTGAACTATATCAGGAATCGTATGTAAGATCCACATGAAAATATAATGCTGTATTGGTCATAGGATTATACTGTAGGACATTGGAAATACATAGTCTTCCTATCTATCCTATTTATTCCATTATGATATTTGCATCCTTCATTCTGTATCATAGTAATAAATGGAGGTAGGATGATTCTACATGTAAAAAACAGAACTGTAAAGGGAATTCATTGTGCAGTTCTGAAGAGTGTTCAAGTAATGATTTTATAATCACTTCAGGTGAATCCCCTTGATGCATCTTCGATTGCCTAGATGGTAAGTCCATACTCTATATCCATTCACGTAGGCTAGCTTATAAGTTAGTTTCTCAATTTTGGATTGTTGACAGAATTATTTGTTAAGTCTTCCATATATTTCAGTTTAATATGAAATCGATTGTATAATCTATATCATACCGAAATAACATCATACAAAGGATTACACAGTTGTTTTGTAAGGATTTGTGAATGAGTCATCAAAACACCAAACATACACACTACTTATTCTAGTGCTTACAGGTTAACCACATTCAGACATCGTTTTCTCAAGATAGTGGTTGTTTTGAAAAGAACATGCCTTGATTTGCTCTTGTTAGTGATTGATAGGTTACACAGTTTTTTGAGACATATACGCAATTCAGTAAACACTGTCTGTAACATCCATAATATCTTATGCATAAATGGCCCATCATCCCTAACTTATCCAAGAGAGTCGTATCTAAGTTCCATCGATAACAATGCTCGTACATACACGTCTTACATTTCGTTGTATCGAAAGCAGCTGATATTTTGTCAATGAATCCTTCTATTTAGCATGATGAATGAAGTAGTCCTGTGATCGGGTTTCTGTTGTGAGGATCATTCCCCAATTATTTTTCTACTTTCGGTCACAGTAGTTGTTTCTCGTTATTTGTAGATATATCTGGATTAAGAGCACTAATGTATCATATTGATAGATACAGAACAAGTGATATTCATGACGTTGTGGAAATCCGTCGTCGTCCCGAAACAGGATTCGATCCTGAACCGGACACACTTTCAAGAGTATATTTTTTTTGTATTGTTGATAGGATAGTCTATGTTACGTGCTATTGAAAAATGGCCTAATGAACCTGCTCTAATTAGTAAGGATAAAAAAGTTTATACGTTCATGGAATATTATCAGAATGCTGTCAAGTGAATTTACTGATCTCGCTTAATGTTAGGTTTTCTAAGGCTGCACTAACTCTTGGCCTGACTACAGCATCTACCTGTGGTATTATTGGTTTCAATGCTCCTGAGTATTTCTTTACACTTTATGGTTGTTGGTTGATTGGTGCCGTTCCTGTGGGAATCTACACGACAAACGCTCCTGATGCCTGTCATTACAATTTGTCGCATTCAGAGTCTGTTATGTGCGTTTGCCAAGGTGGTAAGCAGGCTGAGAAGATTTTCTCGATTCGCGATCAGCTTCCCAATCTGAAGGCGATCGTCGTTTATTGGCCTGAAGATGGAATGCCTGCCAAGGTGCCTGGGGACCGAGTAGCCCTGTATACTTGGGATGAGTGGCTCGAGCTGGGGAAGGATATCAGCGATGAAACAGTTGTTGAAATGGCAAAGAAAGTGGAGCCTGGAAGCTGCGCCACGCTGATCTACACGAGTGGAACGACGGTTTGATCGACTTGGTTTCGTGAGAAATAGGGCGATCCGAAGGGAGCGATGATTAGTCACGACTCGTGCACGTTCCAATGCGAAGGAATCCGTATTCGAATTGGCCTGGATCATCACGACCGATATGTGAGCAAGCTGATGTGATGTGATGTAGACTTCCTTCCTTCCTCTGAACCACATTGCTGCGCAGTATGTGGATGCCATGGTGCCTGTCTATAATAATGTCTGTGTCTATATTTGTGATACGAATGCTCTGAAAGGAACGTTGGTAAACACCCTGCGTGAGGCACACGTGACTCTAAGTGTTGCTGTTCCCCGACTGTACGAGAAGATGCAGCAAAAGATCCAGGAGACGATTGATTCGGCAACTGTGTGAGAGGACACTCGACCTGATTCATAGGGCCTGAAACGTTATCTGCTCGATTGGGCGATGCGAATCGGATACGAGAGCTGTCTCTCGCGTCAGTGGGGACACAAGTCCTATCGTCCGTGGGGCTACTGGTTGGCTGACAAGTTGGTGTTCCAGACGATTCGGAAGAATCTTGGTTTTGAGAAGTGTCGAGGACTGGTGGTGAGCGCTGCACCTGTGAACATTGACACACTGCGGTTCTTCGCCCACTTTGACATTCCCATCTTCGATTTGCTGGGCCAGAGTGAGGGCTGTGCTCCATTCGCTAGTAATTCCTACGTGGATCAGATCTGGAAGCTGGGTTCGGGCGGGAAGCCAATGCCTGGCGTGACCATCCGCACTGGAGACATGGATGAGCTGCTGTACTGCGGTCGGAACGTGATGATGGGGTATCTGAAGATGCCTGAAGAGACGAGGGAGATCCTGGACGAAGACGGGTGGATCCACTCGGGAGACCAGGGTCGAGTGGACGAGGATGGCTTCGTCTACATGACAGGTCGTCTGAAGGAACTGATCGTAACGAGCGGCGGAGAGAACGTGGCTCCCGTCATTATCGAGAACAAGCTGCTAGAGCTGCTCCCGGAGGTCAGCAATGCTATTGTTGTGGGCGATCGAAGGAACTACCTTTCCTGCATGTTCTGTCTGCACACGGAAGTTGATCCTGTCTCAGGAGAACCGACCAACAAACTGGCTCCCTCTGTGATCGAAAAATCGAAGGAGCTGGGAAGCGAGGCCACGACATGCGAACAGGCAGCTCAGGATCCTCTGTGGCATGATTATCTAGGAAAAGGCGTTGAAAAGTATAATAAGGAATTCGCGATTAGCAACGCGCAGAATATTCGTGCATGGGTCATTTTGGAGCGTGACATTTCATTAGAGAGAGGAGAATTGACCGCAACGATGAAGATGAAGCGTAGTGTTGTCATGCGTCACTGTGAGAAGGAAATCTCTAAGCTTTATAGTAGTTAGTTTTCTTTCACAGGAAAATTGTTTGTTGAAAAGGAGTTACATAGCCATGAATACTATTTCATTTATATTTTTCAGGTATCTTAGCATAAGTGGTTGTAGTTTATGTCGCGAACGACTCCACAGCTATCTAGTCAAGAACGCTACGATTCTTTGTCAATATCAAGAAAACGTTTGATTGCTGAGTTTCTATTACTCACAGAAGAATGCGATACCATAAGAGGGCTATCGAGTCCTGTAGACTCCGATATTGCTTCTTCAGATCGACTTAAAACTGCTCTCTTTACCATTCCAAGAATAGGACAGAGAGTAGAAAGTAGCTCCAACTCAAATCGAAAATTGACTCCTATCCCAGCACGTCTTGGAAAAGTGGATCAAGGAGATCGGTTGTACAGTCCAACAGATGATATGACTCCACCATTTCCAGATAGTTACGTTGATGAGTGTGAAAATAGTTCTCTCCGAATTGGACTGTCTTCGAGTCAATATGGATCAAAGAAGTCGAGTTATCGGAATAATTCTCAGAGGTCATATTTGACCATGAAGGAGGAGGAAGTTTTAAGTTGTGATAGTGATGGTTTTGTGAGTGACAGCGCCTTTTCCGTTCACATTGATACTCCGAAGCCTTCTTCACATCTTCAGAGTTCCACCAGCTGGAAGTCGATTCCTGAGGTGGTCGGTGGGATCAATGTTCGTGAGATGGCGAGCTTCCTAGAAAGAACAGACTCTTTTATTCGCCGTCTAGAGCCTGGAGTGAGCTCGGGAGCCAGACCTCTGAACGAGGTGCGCGGAAATCCTGTGAAAACACGACAGTTGAATGAACGCTGGAGTGTCAACTCCTCTGTCTCTGGAGACCAAGGCGAGAACTCTCATCGCACCAGTAGAAGGGCAGAGAATGTTTGAGCAAGCGGATCCATCATAACTAGGATATCTTGTTAAGAATGGAACAGTCAGCCGAACTACAGAAAGAGAACACACGTCTCCGCGACCACTTGATGGAACTCCAGAACAAACTGGAAGAGCTTGAGAAAGAGAATGTAAAACTGCAGGACCAAATCAAGCGATTGAAGAGGCGTCTGCAGGAAAGCGAGCTATCGGAAACAAGCGATGGTACTCGATGTTGCTCCGTGTTATGCAAAGCTGTTCTCCTGTCCCCTTCAGCCTTCAGCTACTCACAGCAAAATCTAACAGAAATCCTCCAGCGTGTGGCACTTCCTTCGGAAGTTATTCAGTTCGTGACAGTTCAGATTGAGCTGGATTACCAAAGGTAGAAATCGCCTGTGTTATTTGATTCAGAGGCGAAGAATCGCAGTCATTCCTTCTGAAGGCCCTTTCCTACAGCTTTGACTTTTTGATGAACTCGTTTCTCCAACGGAAGAGCGAGTATTCGTCGCCTTTTCTTTCGCAACCTTTTGCCCATTCTGACCTGATTCCCTGCTTTTCCGTTCTTTTTAAGAGTTTTGTAGAGACGATGCATCAGCCCCGTTATTCCAAGCTATACGACCAGTTAAAGTCCTTTTGTGTTTCGATGTGGATTGCCATTTACAATCGATTTCTCTCCTCAGCAGGAAGTCCTCTGTTCGAGACGATTCGTGAGTTTTGCGGCGAGATGGAAAGCACGCTTGTTGCAGAGTTTGATCGTGATGCAACGTGTGAACTGGAGTCGAATGACGTGCGAGAAGGGATCGAGCAGGTCGTGTTGAACATGCTGGGCGGAGGACTACTGATGCTTCTTGCGAAGGAGAATGAGGAGAAGGAGAAAGTGGTCAACAAATCGATCCAAGTGCTGCAGTTTCTCAAGCCAGAACACCTCGATGTGCACGCGGATTATGTGGACAATCCTTTATTTGAGAGAGCTGTGCATCAGCTCCAGGCAGTGTTCACCTGTCGATCTCCACAGTTCATGCTGCGCTGCATTGCAGAATCGGCGAAGACATTGTTTGCCATCTTAGGAAGTGACCACTCAAGTAGCCTCAGAGATGTGAGTGATGTCCAGGTGCAGATGATTTCCTCCCATTGTTTATTTTCTGTACATTGAAAACCAATGCTTGTTTTCTGAATGCGGTCACCGAGTATATTAACCATTACCGAAATCCAAAGTATCTAGTATTCGGGTAGGAATATAGACATACGCTCATGGAAGAGATGGCTATATGCTTGTAAATTTGATCAGTGCGCTACAGTTCATTTCATCTATAAATGCAAATTGTCTCAACATCAATCCGATAGATTATCATATGTATCGATCAGCAGTGAGAATAAATTATAGGATGCTATCAGAAGCACAAGGTAAACTTGTTGAATCCGCTTCAAAACGCTTTTCCATTTTTTAGTGCTCAGTCTGGTGTATTTGTTTGTTGAAAATGATTTCTTCTTTTTCATATTTCCCTCCAAAATTTTTCCTCAGTTATGGCTGAGATCCAGAAGATATCAATTCAGGGAATTCGTTCCTTCTCTCCTTTCGAGCCGAAGACAATTCGTTTCCTGAAACCGCTTACTATCATTGTGGGAGATAATGGGTGCGGGAAAACGACAATTATTGAGTGTTTGAAAGTTGCTTGCACCGGTAGTCTGCCTCCAAATATTTCAAACGGCCAAGTAAGCTTTCTTTCCATCATCGACAGTAGTCGTTTATTAACGATCCAACTCTGTCTCATCAAGAAGAGGTGAAGGGGCAAATTAAGCTGGAGTTCCTCGGCCAAAATGGGTGCAATGTGCGTTGTGTGCGTTCTTATTCTTTAAGTCTGAACGTACTTCTCTTGTCGTTGTCTCTTACACCTAGAAAGGAAAACTCGTTTTTAAGACGCTGGATCAAACTTTAAGTATCGGTGATGCAAATGGGAAATATGTTTTCCATTTTGGATAACTTCATATGTAGACTGCAATCAGCAATCGAGGACGTGACATGGATTTACGGATTCCAGAGATGCTAGGAATGTCGCGTGCAATCATAGAGAATGTGATCTTATGTCATCAAGATGAGTCAAACTGGCCACTCTCTGATGTTGCTTTGTTTGCAGAAGATGACGACTAGAGTCACGAGCTGAAAAAGCGATTTGATTCGATTTTCGAGAGCACGTATTACACGAAGTCCCTTGAAGCAATCCGAAAAGAGCGAAAAGAGAAAGTAGTACTTTTTAGGCGAAATCACCACAAGAAAGACGAGCTCGTTCAGTGCGAGAAGGATGAGATTGACAAGCGCAACAAATTCGTTCAGGCGGGGAAAATCCGAGCGGAGATGCAGCAGCTGAGTATTCTCTCTGTCGCATCAATCAGTAGATACCGAAATCCTGGAAAATCAAGAGCAGTTGAAGCGACTGAAGGAGACGCTATCGTTCCAAGAAGAGAAGAAAGCACGACTTGAAGCGGAGATTCAGAAATACGTGCAGATCCACCAGGCAATCGATTCCTATCAACTCCAGCTCCGCCAGCAGAAGGAACGAGTGGAATCGACTCGAGCGAACCTCGCGGAAGAGCTGAAGATGAGTGAAGAGGCGATGCAATCTGAGCTTTCCACCATCCAGCAGAATAATCAAAAGTGCTCTCTTAGTAAGGGAAGTGATGTATAGCAGTCTAGCAGCATTTCAGCAAAGGCAGGAAGAGAAAACTCGAGTAGATACCAAGCTGAAGGACGTCCAAACAAGAATAGGCCAGCTGCATCAAACACTCACTATAAAACAGACACAATTAACAGGGAATATTCAGCGTATTGAAAGTGTGATTAAGGGGATTGTAGCATATACATCCAATCCCTCTCTCACAGCTACTTTTCAATCGTTTCTCGCTTCTCTACACCCTACAAACTCGCAAAAGTCGGTGGAAATATCGAATAGCGACTGGGAGAATGTGGAAAGTGCTGCCAAAGCAGTGTTAGATGAGTTGTCTAGAGAGGTAGAGCAGCTGCGATCTCATCAGAATGACCTGCAAGCTGCAAGCATGGCAGCAATCAAAGCTCAGCAGGAATTAGAAGTGGAAGAGGAAGTGGCGCGGAAAGGGATTGTGAATGAGATTCAGCAAATAACCAGACGACTGAATGAAATTGACAGTCAGTTGAGGGTACTTCTAATGAAACCTCTATTTTGTAGCAACATGAGATCCAGAAGAAGAGAAATCTTCCTCTTGGTATCGATGGTACGCGTCAATTAATCCAACAGAAGGAGGAAGAAAAGAAGAAGCTGTCGACTCAGCTAGAGTCACTGGAGAAAGAGATTAAGGATATGGACATGGGAGTTGAGGTCAAGGCCATTCAGGAGGAACTGAGAAGGACTCAATCAGAATTGGAATCTTTACAACAACGTTGGGAAGAGTTGATGAGACATCAGTCACCAGGTAACAGTTCTATCTTGTTGGACATTCTGAAGCAAACAGAGATCGAAATGCATCACTGCTTGGCTGAAGCGAAACTGGATCAAAACATAGATGCAGATAGTCTGATTGCGTCACTGAATGGACTAGCAAATGACTTGAGTCGCTTTGAAGGAGAACGAATGGAAGTGTTTGGCAAAATAAAGGCAGAGGAAGGAAGATTAGGCGAGATTGAACGTCAGTTGAACGAACTAAATACGATTGTGGAGGAAGGACTGAGAGAAGTAACAGAGGAGTATTCTCCATATCAGTTTGAGAGTCAAGACTACTATGCTATTCTTACAGAATTTCAGAATCGAAATCAAATTGTTGATGCTCGATACGCTACTAATGTTTAGTGGCCTGTTGGACTGCTAACAGCTCTATCAAAGCACTATCACTTTATGTGCTTACAAGAAACAAAACTTCAACTAGAGCCAATGCGTCTCATGGTCCAGAATCAGATAAAAGTAGGTGAAAGCATGTAACTGTTTCCTAGACACTTACAAACTCACTTCGAGCCAAAGAAATGGTTGTCAAAGCTACAAAAAAGAAATTAGAAGAGTTGCAGGGAGTGAAGGAAGTGCTTCTGCGTTATAACAAGTGCAAAGCTGAATGTGAGAAGCAAGGAAACTTTAAGGGAACTGAGTTAGAGCTTGGAACTCTTCGCCAGGAAATTGCTCAAAAACGATCTCAGGAATCTCAGCTAAAGAATCGTCTTCATGAAGCAGAGAATCAGATGCAAATCAAGCGCAGGCATGCCTATGACCAAAGATCACAGATTCAAATGAAAGTAGATTTATTGAATTCAACGAGAAATAGATCAACCAGTTGTCTCGTGACCAGGAGCTTTGTTCTCGAGCCATCGAAGATGTAGAAGGTAGTCCATGCTTTCAGCTAATCAATAGCGCAACAACCATTAGATACCAAGCTACAGGATGAGCGAGTAACTCTCCAAAAATCTCTTGCTGGGTTACAAGGAAAGCAGTCGCAGATCCTATCACAACAGCAAGTATCGTCGCAACTTCAGTCTCTCCGCGAGAATGCCATTGCTGCATCTCAAGCAGTTTCAGAGGGAAATCAAAAGCTTTATAGAATGGTAGTTCAAACAGATGCACTGGCTCAGCAAATTCAGTTATTACAATCTCTAAATACGGCACCGATTCAATCAAAGATAACTGAGATTGGAAATCAACTCAACGAGCTGAGTACTCAGCAGTCGCAATTAGAACAGTCATCGCATCAAATAGAATTGATTCTGGGAACGATGAAGCAGCAGACAGACTCTATAAACCTTCGGATTGCTATTTTGACAAATAATATTCAGCTGCACCACGATATTTCTCAGCTGCAATCGATATCTGTAGAATTAGCGTCAGAATGTGAGTTGTAGGATCAGATCAACAATCTGCGGAATCAACTCATTCAAGTAGATGAAAAGCAACTACAGGCGGATTTTAACTCCCTTCAAGAGAATATCTCGCAGAGTCAATCCAAGTAATATTGGTTCAGTGATGTGAGAATAGGATCAACCAGATTGAAGGAGAGACCCGTCAGCTAGAGAAGCAGAAAGATCATCACTATGTAGAAAAGTGGATCTGTTGAGATGTAGTTGGAATTGCATTCTCCGGACTTTGAAGATATTGATCGAACCTATATATTGGTGCAGACCCGAGTGAGGTTCCTGGCAACATTGATATCAGATCTCGAGAAATACATGCAAGGAATTGAAGCAGGACTTCTTCGCTATCACCAAACCAAAATAAAAGAGATTAACGAGCGTATCAGCGAATTGTGGAT
Source organism: Blastocystis sp. subtype 6 (assembly GCA_000963415.1). Classification (NCBI taxonomy): domain Eukaryota; class Bigyra; order Opalinata; family Blastocystidae; genus Blastocystis; species Blastocystis sp. subtype 6. The sequence continues at coordinate 570 of JZRM01000298.1, read as the reverse complement.
GATGACCTATCGTGGACAGGACATCGAATCTATAGAGATTGAAAGTAAAACAGTCACTCGTGGCTCCAAGAATATTTTCGACTATGCAGTGTATATGGTGAAGGTATTCAAGTGAAGGGTGTGTCCTGTAGAATCATAGTCGCCTTCAGATGCGAAGTCGCTGTTCGGCAGGGCAGAAGGCACTCGCTTCATTAGTAATTCGGATAGCGCTAGCAGATTCTTTCTGTCCTCACTGCGGTATCTTAGCTCTGGATGAACCTACAACAAATCTGGATCATGATAATAAAGAGGCTTTAGTAGCCTCTCTTGTTCAAATCATAGCGCATCGCCGCCAACAGCAAAACTTCCAGTTAATAGTGATTACACATGATGAAGAGTTTGGACAGTTGGTATGATTATATGTGTGCTGTCGATCCTAGTTGACACAAGCAGAGTTAGGAGACCGAATGAGTTACTATCGAGTGAGTCGAGAAGAATCAAGTCATGTTCGTGGTATGTTTGTAAGTAAGATTACAAGACAATCATGGTCTTGCCCTGTTTGAGATGACAAACAATGAGATAAATGACAAT
>JZRM01000027.1:0-138197 GCA_000963415.1 Blastocystis sp. subtype 6 | reverse complement strand
TGATCATTCCTTTTTTATTGGTTATAAATTCAATCTCTCAAAAATAGTTTATATAATGATTTGAAAATCAGATTGTTGAAAATTTCACGATTTTAATTAAGGAACAAACAAGAAACAAAATCGTTAATTAAAGGTATTTCCCAATTTTTTGTTTTCACTCTGTTTCTTTCTTTGCACTTGCTTATAATCGGGACTTCTTGAACAGCTTCCCACCAGATTTTTTTCGTCCGATGGTTGCATGTGAGCTTCCAAGAACCACTGCAGCCAAAAGAAAAAAGCAAGTATTCTTTAGTTCATACAAAGATAAGGAAAAACTTATAGGCAGGCAAATTTGGCTGCCTAAATATAGTTTACTTTGATTTAGCATATATATAGGCTAATGGACTAAACTAAACCTTTTCCCGAACTTCGTAAAACACTCCGGTCCCATTGTACAGCCAAAAGAAAAAAACATTCCACGTCATATTTTTCTTTTCGCTGCAACCCCCTTTTTATAAACCATCAACCTTTTACACGAGATCTTCTCTTCCCTGTGTTCGCACATCCGCTTTCGGGCTGCCTGATATGAATTGTGTCGCAAAGGTACTTGTCATGTCTTTCTTGTATGCAAGGTCAAAGCCTAACGGTTCACGACAAAATCTCCACCCTCCGTTCCGCACGGGTAGTATTTAATCGTGAAACCTTGCATAAAGAGCCATGACACCTTTTGAAGCGACATAATTAAATCAAGCCCGAAAGTAGCTGGATGCTACAAGAGGGAAAAAAGAAAACTTAAAATTCAAAGTTATGGCAAACTACGCAACAAACATTTTCCACGCAAGTACGGAAAACAAACAAGACCTCAATAAGATAGAGGCATTTCTGGACGATAATTTCAACGGCTTTGTCAACCGGTATGGCGACACGGTAGATGCCGAATTTGATTCCCGCTGGGAATACCCGGAAAAAGCAATCAACGAATTAATAGCCTTATTGGCAGCCAAAGACAAAATCTATATCCGCATACTGACATACGAGTTAGAGGACGAATACGTGAGCTTTCGGATATTCTCGCAAGGTAAATGGAACATTAAGTTATCCTAAACCTAAACACAATTCACTATGTACGAATACGAAGAAGATAGCGATATTATCGGTTTGTCCTGCACGTTGCTCAATCCATATAAAGGTTACATGGAAGGCACAATCGTGGGCGACTATGGCAATACCATAGTTGTCCGCCTTGAAAGCGGCAAGGAAATTTCAGAATACCGTGATGAAGTGATTATCCATGATTAAACGATAGCAAACGTATGACACAGATAGCAACAAAATTCGTCAAATGGGACATTCCCGAACTGGCGACATTGCAGGACAGCAAGGTTTACAAATTGCGGGTACACCTGAACAACGGAGGCAAGTTAAACCGGGAAGAAAAGAACTGGATTACCCGTAACGTATGGGAAAGTATCTATTTCAAACGTGGAATTGCCTTGAGCGGTTATCACTTTGACTTTTCCGACATCCTCAAACGGTATTTCGTCAAACAGCACGGAAGTATTCACGAGTATTATGCGATTGACAAAACAGCGTTACGCTCGATACTGTACGGCAGAATAGAGGATATTGTAGAAGTAAGCGGTTAAAACAACAAGGATATGGGAGAATACAAATTTTATCAAGACCGTAAGGTTACAAGTTGGGAACGGGATTATTTCAGTGTGAAAGCGGACAGTTATGAAGAAGCCGAGGCAATCGTCCGCTCATGGAACTGTGAGGACGTGTCGAACATCATTGACAACCGTCTTTGCTATGAAGAGTGGCAAGCATTGACCGATACATCGGAATCTATGCTCCCCGAAGAAAACGACGGCAACCCGACAATAGAAATTTTCAATCAAGACGGAGAATCAATAATGACTAATGTACCCGAAACACCTCAATCAAACCAATAGAACCATGAACGTAACAATCGAACACGTCTTTTGCCGCTATAGCGATGAAGCGGAAGAAATCTATTTCCGAATCATGAACACGATTCTTTTTGCAACTGACGAAACCGAACTTCGGGCAAGTATGGAACGCTTGAAGAACGAAACCACGCTCGACGACTATTTCATATTCGGATACGGAGCACACCATATCTGGATAAAGCAACGGCGACCGAGCGATAAAAACAGGATTTTCAAACATCGGATTATGGTAGCCCATTTCTGACAGGAACAGGCAAAAGACCTCCAATGCGCTTTGCGGGCTGAACCGGAACTACCAGCTTCAGCCCGTTCCTCTTTCTCGCAATAGACATGCTGGCACAATCCCCCTTTTATCCTCACGATCAATTTTTATACTGCCCCGGAATACCCGTTTATATTTCTCTTTTCGCTGCAAACCCTTTTTATCGCCCATCAACCTTTTACACGAGACCTTCTCTTCCCTGTGTTCGCACATCGCTTTCGGGCTGCCTGATATAAATTGTGTCGCAAAGGTACTTGTCATGCCGTTCTTGTATGCAAGGTCAAAGCCTGACGGTTCACGACAAAATCTCCACCCTCCGCTTCGCACGGGTAGTATTTAATCGTGAAACCTTGCATAAAGAGCTATGACACCTTTCGAGGCGACATAATTAAATCAGGCCCGAAAGTAGCAGGTGCTACAAGAGGGAAAAAGAAAACTCAAAATTTTATAGGTTATGACAAACGATGTAACAAATTCAAATGGAAGAGTAACGGTAGACGAAGTAATACACAGGGATTCGGTTTTCAGATACCAACTGTTAGACCGCTTACGGTCAGACTGCGAGTATTACCTCAATTACGGTAACAGACACCCCAAAACCTTATGGGCTGGCGACGAAAAATTGCAAATTGAGTTTATGATAAAACTGCATGATAGCTTCAAGGAGGGAGAAAAACCGGAGTGGCTTACGATGGATAAAATTTTGGAATACAGTAAGAGAATGATAGCTCAAGAAGAATAAAATTACTACTAAGGAACAGACTAAAAATGTGATATTATGGCATGGTTGGCAGTAAATAAAGACGGAACAGAATGGATTATGCCCGAAAAGCCCGTTCGGGGCCGGTGTGGGCATTGGGAGTATTTGGAAGAAGTGTACAATGTACCAATCGAGATAGAACTCCCCAAAGGGACTGTTTACAAACTTCTCGGCAAAGAACTGACATGGGATGACGAGCCGGTAGAATTACAGACCAAAACAGAAAAAAGGTAAATGTAGTACGGGCTGGAGTACCAGTTTCAGCCCGGTTACACCGGCTAAAATCTAAAACAGATACGCGGGTGCGATACCCTCTTTTATTTCCGAACAGACACTCATACCGTTTCCTTCGGAAATACCCCTTTATACATTTCGGCTGCGCCATATCCTTTTATATCGAACGGCCACTCATGCAAAGGCGGCTTCTCCGCTTTGTTTCAAGGCAGACTTCGGCCATTTTTCCTTTACCTCTTCTTTCCCTCATTTCTCTTGCCGGATAGAGACAGCGATATCGATACGTCGCACACGCCTTTTGCCGGATCTTCGTCCGATAGTATTTTCCACGATGCAGCGTATATGGTTGTTAAACGGTATATCGTTCTTGCCGCTTCAACCCCAAACAGCCGATACACTTTCTCGCCTGATGTTCTTCCCGCCCACCTGCCGGAACGGGAGCGGTCTTGTGTCGGTGGACGGACAGGTCTTTCATGTTTCCGAGTCCGCTGCGGATTGTTTCGCCTCGACTTTTTCGCGACCGCTTTCTATTTGAAGTCGCCATATCGTTTTTCGTTGCAAAGTTAGTATGCAGACGGGCGCGACCCGATGGTCTTGACCAATGGCGTATCGCACAAATCTTCCTTTATCGGGCCTGCGGTTTGGGGCTTCGCCTCCAAAATAAAGAGTATTTATGCGCTATCCTTGGTGCAGCCCTTTACTGCACCTACTTTTATGCACCGTAAAACTGATTTATTAACTTCAAAAAGCAATCGCAATGAAAAAGATCGAGAACAATTTCGCAGTAACCGGATTCGTGGCAAAAGATGCCGAAGTCCGTCAGTTCACCACCACAAGTGTCGCACGTTTCCCGCTGGCAGTGGCCCGTCAGGAGAAGAACGGCGAAGATACCAAGCGTATATCCGCTTTCATGAACATTGAAGCGTGGCGCAAGAACGAGAATACCGGGTCGTTCGACCAGCTCACCAAGGGCACGCTGCTTACCGTGGAGGGCTATTTTAAACCCGAAGAATGGACCGACAAAGACGGCGTGCTGCACAACCGCATCGTGACGGTTGCAGTCAAATTTTATCCGGCTGTCGATAAAGAGGAGGAAGTTCCTGCGGAACCGGCAAAGAAACCGAAGAAGGGCAAGAAGTAATTCCTGCCTTTTTGAGACAAAGCGGCCCGAAGGCCGCTTTTGTTTTGCTCGTTACCGTTCCGGAACGTCTATACTTTTATACTCCTTCATACTCCACACGAAGAGTCCGCCGTCGTCCATTGATTTTCCCGTGCAAAGTTAAGGCGGTCGGGAACCGGCAAGGCGCGGCTTCATTTGAGGTTAACAACCATCAACTCGCAAGCTCGTCAATACTTGTTCAACACAAATGAAATCGTCCATAGGACTATCCGCTTCCTCCTTGCCTTGTTTCCCTTCTGTCCGCCTTGTGGTCCGCACGTAAAATCAAATCCCGCCGGACGAGGGAAACCCTCCGAAGGCAGGGATAAAAAAACAAAAGTCAAACTTAAAATTCAAGACGTATGAAACAGATGATTTGGTCAAGCTATGACCTGTTGGACGAAACGGCAAAAGAATACTATCAAAATTCACAACGGGAAATATTGGACGATGACTGTTACGAGGTCAGCGATGAAGAATGGGCAGAAGAAGTATATCGCTGGCTGGACGACGAACGGAGCAATCTGAATAAAGAAGTGGACGGCATTATTGTCGTGTTCGGCAACTTGGGATTATGGAACGGCCGGAGACAAGGCTATCAAATATTGGGCAGCACCATTGCCGATATTTTGAAATCCCAGTGCGACGATGCAGAATGGTACGGCGACGGCTATAACATTCGCGGACGGATGGGCCATCATGACGGTACGAACTACACCTTGTATCGTATCGCCAAAGACCGTGATGAAGCGGAGCGTATCGCCGATAAGATTTACAACCGTGAAATCGACGAAGAAGGTTTCCGCCGGAGAACACGTTCCCTCTATCCGTATGTAGCCGCCGTGTACGGCTGGAAAACAAGGCAGCGCAAGCCGGACAAGGCCGCATAAAATGCTGTCCACAAAATACCGCAACGCATCCGCCAGAGATGGTTGCGGTATCCTTTATCGAATGGGCGAAACACAGAACCGTCTCCTTTTATAATCAGCTCCATTCCTTTTTATCACTACTCACGGAGCAATATCCGCCTTTTATACCGACCCCGGTCTTTCGTATATCTCCCGTCTTTTCTTCTTTCCATCACCGGTTTGGTTTTACCAGATGCAAAGGTAGGCCGTCGCACTTGATCCGGTGGCTTGAAGTGCATTTCTTGCAAAATTCTTCCTTACCGGGGTAAGAGTAATTTTCCAAGGAAAGCCACCGTATGAAGTTTTCCCGACAGCCGTGTACCGCATCCGTAAAACCCCAAAGCGGTTCAGGAAGAAAGAACCGACAAAAGGGAAAATAAGTATTAACAATTTCAAAAAACTAAGATTATGCCTAATCATGTGACAAACCGTTTAGAAATAAACGCAGACCGGGAAACAGTACAAAAAGTAATGAATTTCTTAAAAGGTAAAACCGATGATGACAATACGCCTTGTTACATCGACTTCAACAACATCATTCCTATGCCTGAAGAACTGTTGATAGAAAAAAGCAGCAGTGGAGATTTGGGTATGAAATACCTTGAAGCAATGCAGTTGAAGCCATTCTATTTTTTATTGGACGATGATGCTTTGAGAACCATTCAATGGATAGAAGGATTGGCGGAAAAGGACAGAAAAGAAGCGCTGCAACTTGGAGCATCGTATTTGGAAAATCGGAAAAAGTACGGTTATCCCACTTGGTACGAGTGGTCTACCGCCACATGGGGTACAAAATGGAATGCCTATCACCAAGACTTTGAAGAGCCGAACATACTTTGGTTCGATACGGCATGGAATGGAGTGCCACTGCTTATCCAAAAACTTTCCGAGATATTTCCGGATGTGGAATTCCATTACGCCTATGCGGACGAAGACTTAGGTTTCAATACGGGAAGAGGAACAGCCCGCAATGGAGAAATCAACATGACGATACCCGAAGGTAGAAGCAACGAAGCCTTTGAAATCATGTTTTTTGTGAAACCGGGAATGGACGAATATTTTGAACTGACGGACGAAGGTTACAAATGGGTTTCCTAAACATTCGGTACAGATAATGACCGGTGCAGGTTCGGGATACATTGACAATGGATGTGTCCTGAATCCTTTTGCCGGAATTCCCCCTTTATATCTTCATGGCTCTTTCCCTTTTATCGAAACGCGGTCCGTTCCCCTTTGTACCGTGACTATCCAGCCGGAAAGTAATCCTTTTATAACATTTTAGCTTCCCCCGTTTTATCCTCCTTACAGCCGTTTCCCAACACTCCATGCCGAAAGCCCGCTTATTTTTTCTGCAAAGTTCGATTGCCGCTTGTCTGTCCTGTCAAGAACCGCTTACGCTTGCTGTCGAAAAATCTTCCTCCCCGACTTTGTTGGAGAGTGTATTTTTCGCAGCCTTCTTGCCTGGACCGACCGTCAATCCTATAGGCAGAAAAATAATCAACCTTTCGGTACAGGATTGTACCAAAGGGAAAAACAAAAAATAGTTCAAACTTAAAATTTAGAGCGTATGACATTTAAAGAATTTATGCAAGAGAACGGTTATGAGTTACAAACAACCTTTTGGGAAGACTTCTCAATAGCGGACAGATTTGGGTTGGCGGCTGTTTTGGACACTTTCAACCGGGCTTTCAGGGAGTGGAAAGGGGACTATAAGTTCTTGACGGAACTGACATTGGTACTTAACCATAAGATATGGCAATACTATGAAAACAGACCGGATATGGCGGTACTTTACAATACTCTTTGGGAACAAGCCGACCAATACGCCAAAGAGAATCTGAAAGGGAACGAGTTAAGCTATTACTGGGAGGTGACGGATTAAATATATAATACCCTCGCATGATATAAAGAAAAAGAGGCAGTTCTAAAAGCCTCTTTTCTTTATAGGTTAACTTCTAATTCTTTTCCACCAGATAAACAAAAATACGCATTCTGGAGCTGGTGTAAGTATTCTATGCGGTGTCCGCTTACCGTATATTCATTAGCATGAGTGGTAATGTAATATACAGTTTGATCATCCCAGTCTTGTGTAATCTCCATTTCATCATTGTCAAATGTATAATCGTCAAGCTGATTAAAACCGCATTGCAAAACCAATTTTTCAGTAAGTAATATTGGCTGAATGTCTCCATTTGTTTTATACGGAGGTTCTCCCCATTTATAAACAACGGATATATTCTCTTTTCTCAACTTAGGATCATAATCCAATGCACAAACCAAAGATGGTTTACCTTTATAAGCAACGTAATTGCCAACTCTCAATTCTTTAATCATAACAATTCTGTATTATCTTTTAGACTAAAAACTTAATCCCTCTTAAATCGCTAATAGATACAAATCTACAAAATAAAATGAAACTTTTACACGTCCTTTATTTTCCCTCTTTTACGGCACTCAGGAATACTTTTGCCGGTTTGAAGGCGGGGATGGAATGAGCTGGAATCACAATAGTTGTGTTCTTTGATATGTTACGGGCCACCTTCTCTGCCCTTTGCTTGATAATGAAGCTACCGAAACCCCGCAGGAACACTTCGTTCCCGGCAATCATCGCATCTTTTACATTCTCCATGAATGCCTCGACCACGGTCATTACGACCTCTTTCTCTATTCCGGTCTGCTGTGCAATCCGGCTAACAATTTCTGCTTTTGTCATATATAAGAATTAAATAGCAATGTACAAAAATGCAACTTTTTTTGGATAAGTCAAATCTTTGGCCCACCTTTGCGGCGAAATAACGCAAAGGACATTTTATAATCCTCATCGGAGGGCTATGGAAGCCGGATAAGATGACTGGGTAAAACCATCGTCTTATCCGGCTTCCGTCGTTTTCTGCCGGAAGTAAACCATATAATATAAAATACAAAGACGTATGAAAGAAAAAGTGATTGATTTTGGGAATGAGAGAGTTTCCGTTCTGTTTAAGAAACTGTTTTTCCCCACTCTGTTGGGAATGTTGAGTATGTCGGCGGTAACGACTATCGACGGGATTTTCGTGGGACACGGCGTGGGCAGCGACGGGATTGCAGCTGTAAATATCTGCGTCCCTCTACTGATGTCACTCATGGGTGTTGGACTGATGATGGGGGCAGGTTGTTCCGTAATCGCTTCCATTTACTTGTCGAAAGGAAAAACCGTTTTGGCACGTGCGACCATCACCCAAGCCATGCTTTTCGTGACGCTCATATCCGTAACCGTCGGAGGATTCATTCTGGCGTTTCCCGAAGAAACCGCCCGTATGCTTGGCTCGTCGGAGCATTTGCTGCCGCTGGTTGTCGATTATCTGGTCTGGTTTTCCCCGTCTCTGCTGTTCGAGTTGTGGATTGCCGTCGCCTTGTTTGCCATGCGCCTGGACGGCGCTCCGAAACTCGCCATGTGGTGCAGCATCATAGCCGCAGCGGTGAATGTCGTTCTCGACTGGCTGTTCATCTTCCCGCTGGGCTGGGGAGTGATGGGGGCGGCATTTGCTACCTCCCTGAGTTGTTTGGCCGGGGCAACGGTGACGATGGGTTACTTGTTGTTCTATGCCCGTGACACTCGTTTGCATTCTCTCCGTCCGGGTAGAAAAAGGATTTTATTCTTCTTCCATGATATAGGAATGCAGTGCAAGATAGGCTCATCCGCCTTGTTAGGCGAATTGACAATGGCGATATTGCTGTTCATCGGCAACCAGGTATTCATGCGCCATTTGGGAGATGACGGAGTAGGTGCTTTCGGAGTAAGCTGTTATTATCTCCCGTTCGTCTTCATGATAGGTAACGCCATTGCCCAATCTGCCCAGCCTATTATCAGTTACAATTTCGGCACAGGAAGCACGGAAAGAGTTCGTTCCGCCTTACGCGTTTCCGTGTTTGCGGCATTAGTTTGCGGAGTCATTTCTACTGCCGCCTTTATCCTGTTTCCTGAATTGCTTGTCGGACTATTCTTGCGCATTGACAATACTGCCGCACGCATAGCGATAGAAGGATTCCCTTATTATGGCACGGGATTCATCTTCTTTATTTTGAATCTCTCCATTATTGGATATTATCAGAGCATGGAACGGATAAAGCCGGCCATAACATTTGCAGTCTTACGTGGATTTGTTTTTCTGGTTCCGTGCTTCATGGTATTACCTGCCATAATGGGAGTAAAAGGAATTTGGCTCGCCTTACCGTTGTCTGAAATTCTGACGACTTTAGTGATTGTCGTTACATTTTGGATATATTCCCGGCAACGTGCCATAATTTGCAGGCAATTTTTTCGGATTTAGGTTCCATGTAAAATGCCGCTGTTAAAAAAGTTTAAAGATTGGTAGCGGCATTCTGAGCAGTTATCTGGAATAAAAATTCCGCCAAATGCATGATGTATTAATAAACATTAATGGAACATAAACGATAATTCGTTATCAAAACTGTACATTTGTATAACATATTATATACATATAACAATAAATATATTATAATTTATGGATAAATACATCATTGGCGAGAACGCTGGTAAAGTTTGGCGTTTATTGAATAGTGACCATCTCCGTAAATGGGAATTTTCAGAGATAAAGAAAATTACAGGGATGGATGATGCCGAGTTGGGTAGTGCTATTGGCTGGTTGGCCCGTGAAGATAAGGTACAATTCGAACTTGAACATCATAACAGTAAGGACGAAAAGGCATACTTGTATCTTATGTTGAATGTATATATTTGACTCCTTCCTATAATGCTGAAAAAAGAAAGAAACCATGCTGATGAAAAACATGATTTCTTTCTTTTCGTTTGGTATAGAACACAATGACGGGACACTTCCATCAATGAGAGACCGAGTTGGAGAAGACATTGATGACGACCACTCCGGCAATAATCAGGACCAGCCCGATGATGGCAGCCAGGTCGAGGTGCTGTTTGAAAACGAAAAAGCCGATAAGCGCGATAAGAATGATACCCACTCCCGACCAAATGGCGTAAGCTATGCCTACCGGAATGCTCTTCAGTACGACACTCAAGCAATAGAAAGCCGCCGCGTACCCCAGAACGGTCAATACGGACGGAACGAGTTTGGTAAACTGTTCGCTCTGTTTCAAGAAAGAAGTGGCTACAGTTTCAAAAACGATAGCCAAAAACAAGATAAGGTAAGTTTTCATTTATCTACATTCATCTTTTGATTTATACGAATCATATTCCGACTCCTGGCACGAAAGAACCGGCGAGACAATGCCGTCGTTGTCTCATACGTGTTACTGGTCGCGCCGGTAGTCGCTCTTGCTAAAACCGCCGAACACCGCTTTCAGAAGTTTACCCACTACCCAGAACACAACGATTATCAATATTACTTCCATACTACGTTTTTATTTAATCTGTATTAATAAATTAAACATCTGCTGTTTGTTACCAAGAGTGCGAATCCGTTTCAACCTCGTTTTCCGACAGTTAAACCGTTTATAAGCGGTAGTTGCCGCCACCCTTTTCGTTTTACGGGTTATTCTTCCGCCGGACTGTCGTCCTTTTTCTTTTTCCGGGTTCCCAAGGGGCCGCTGAATTTCCCCCTGTTGAGTTTTACCCCATGCCTGTGGAGCACGCTGAACACCGAACTTCGGCTGCTGTACCCGCTTACCGCCATGATGTCCTCAAACGAATGGCCGTTGACATACATGTCAACGATAGTATTTTCCTTGTCGGCCTTGTCCATAGCCTTCATCGTTTTCTTCGGAATCTTCGCTTTCTGTTGCAGGTTCAAGACACGTGCGGACGAATATCGCAGTATCGCCACCTCTTCGGGAAGCGCCCCGAACATCTCCAGCACATCGGCAACCGTCGTTTCGGGAAACAGTTTACCCCGTGAGTCGATCCGGTCATGGATGGATATGATGCGTACCACCTTGATACGGCACAACTCAATGAAGGCCGACAGTTCGCGCGACCCTCGGAGGGCATTGCTGAATTTGGCCACCACTACCTCGTCGCCCCTTTCGAGGCCCGCCACAAGCTGTTTCCATTTAGGCCGTAGCGCCTCGCTTTCGACCGGTTCCTCTATCACTTGTACACAGCCGTACTCCTGCATCCATTCTTTGTCAGCCTCGAACCCGTCGTAACGATCCGCCTTAAATATGTAACCTACTTTTGCCATCTAATTGTACACTTCTATGATAACAAGTACAAATATAACAGTTTTATTTTAAACTAAACCATACTTTGAGTGGAAAATCGAAGAAAGCACTTGGATTTTCCCGTTTTCTTCACTTGTTTTCATTGAAAATCAAACTATTAAGTACAATGTTAAAAATAGCTTATAAAACAAATTTCAACACTTGCCATCTTGAAAATAATACTTAGATTTGCGCTGTAAAATTCAAAATTGAACAATGAATAATAGAAAATCATACTTAAAAATCATACTTTCCATTGCTGGACTTTCTGCCGCTTCAATTGCCGTTTTCACATTCCCGTCATGCGACGGTCCGAACGGCAAATCACTGGCGGAACCCCAAGACACGCCTGCCGGTCTGTACAGAGAGTACCTCTCCGAGATACGCAAGTCCCAAGAACTTTCCTTTGAAGAGCTGACCGTATGTATCGGGGAATGGCAAACCTTGAAAGATTCCGTGGCTGCAGCCATTCGGCGGGACACGGCCCGTCAGACCCATTCCGGCACACGGGAAGAATGTCGTCTGTTACACGATTCCATTTGCTCGGAACTTTCCCGGTTGACCCTGTCGAAACCGCGCACCTACAAGGAAGTGTTGAGCCTGAAAGAGCGGTTCTCTCCCTATGCCGGAGACGTGGAACTGCACCGTTCCGCCGAGGAGATCCGTCCGTTTTTCGCAGCACTGGATAAACGGCCTGCCTACCGTGGCAACAAGGAGCAAACGCTGTCGGCATATCGTAAGTTGCTTGCCGGAACCCTGAACGACGGCATACACGACAGTCGTGACCTCAAGAGATTCATCGAGAAAGAAGACGCCGTTTTTCGCGCTTTTCTGTCCGGTCTGCACGATTCCGGCAGTGCAAACATGGCCGACATTACCTGCGACACGGAGAAGTGCTGTTCCGAGGTGTTTCTCGCCGCCGGACGCAAAGAGATTACCTACAAGGAGGCCCTGATATACATGGCCCTGCGTGCCGACCGCCGACTGATACAGAACGTGCGTACCTGTCTCGACGACATACATCGGGGCGAAGTCGCAACACCCGAACAGGCACACGCCTACATTTGGATGATACTCCAGCCCTACGCTTCCTTGGACGGCCTCTGTATGACGCTTCTCTCTCCGGAGGATAAGAAAGCCCTCGACCGGATTGCGACCGAGACACCCGGCGCTTTCGAGACACTGCGTAAAATCCTGCCGTCGGAAAGAAACCGGTTGGACGAGCTGCCCGGTATGCTCATGGAGATATTCATCGCCTCTTTGTAAAAGCCTGTTCACAAAATAAACGATATATGATTATGTTACGACACTTTTTGGATGACTTTATGTCGTTCGTACCCCTGCAAATGCCGCAGCTTCTCAATGTGGCGACAATGGAGGAACCGCAGTTTTACGGCGACTACGTTCTGCTCACGTTCCCGTTGCGGGACCCCTATGATTTGGAGGAGGTCATGGACATATTCGAGGACGACATGGAGCTGATCACGCTCTACCACCATGTGCCGGTCGGATTGGAAAAATCCGGTCATAGCACCTGTGCCTACTCCAATCCCGCTTTCGGACAAATGTTCAAGATGAACGCCCGGACAGACGCAGACGGTAAGGTAAACCGCGTCATCGCGACCGTTTACGATTCGTTGGAACTGATGTACGGCGACCTGTCTCTCGACTTGAAACTCCACACCGGAAACGGCAGCTTCAAGTACAAGAAGGAGCTGGAAGACGTGCTGTTGGATTTCATGTAAAACAGTTCCTATGCGAAACACGATATATCGCCAGATGATTTTCTGCATCGACACATACCGCACATGGATAGAGGTGGCCGATGACAACCTCTACAAGGAGCACGTCATTCCGAGGAACAACCGGACCGATTTCCTGGTTTCCCGCACGCTGGTACTGCGTGCTTGCAAACCGCATGGCACATACGACCGGGGCATGACGTGGACGATTCCGGAGCATGATCTGGACGCGGCACTGGCTACATACCGCAAGCAGAACGGCATATTCAAGTCCCGGATGAAGAAAGGCGCATCGTCCCTGACAGCTGAAGACACCGAGAACATTATCCGCTTGGCCACCCACGGGATTGTCCGCTTGGAACTCGTGGTACGGCCCGTTCACATACCTTCAAAACCCTATTACCTGTTATGACTTGGATTATATTACAGTTTGTGTTTCTTGCAATGCCTGTCGTCCTTCCGGCACTGTTGTACAGGAGCAGACGTTACTTCATGGCAAAATTCTACGATAAAATGATATGGAGCGAAAAGGCCCGCAGGTTGTACACCCATGTGCTGCTTATCGTATTGCTCCTCTTCCATTATGTCTATACGAGCGGACACCCCGGCGAGTTCGGTGTTGTGCCATCCACCATTGTGTGTGCCGCATGGGCCTCTTTCCGGCGGGCGGACCGATGGATGCGCTGTTTGCTCGACCGGCCGAAACGTTTCGTCTGGTTTGCGCTCTTGGCATTGGTCATCGGCTTCGTGCCGCATCTGTACACGATGTCCGTAACCATCGCCTTTATTCTTTTGGCTGCCCTGTTCTACCCGTCGGCAAGGGTCATGTCCGAAAGGACAGACATGCGCAAATTCCTCGAATGGCTGGAATATCCCGGAGCATTAGCCGACAGTTATCATAGTATCATCACGCAAGACTGCCATGATAATGCGGATAATGGCAGTCCATACAATCCGCACGATATGAATCATCAAAAACAGAACGAAAATGAGAAATAGAAATGAAGCACCCGCCACCATACTGGCCAACACGGAAGTGTTCGACTATCTGAAAGAAAAAGTCGGCGAGCGGAAAACAAGAACAGAAGCCTACTGCGACCTGTTGGATAAATCGCTGGCAGGTTTCGTCTCCCCGTTTTTAAGGAAACAAGACTACGACCTCGGTCCCTGCCAGTGCCATGTGACCGTTTCCGACCTTGCATCCGAGTGGCATTGGCACCGCGCCACCGTCCGCTCGTTTCTGGACACGCTCGAAGCATTCGGGCAGTTGGAACGTATCCGGCTGGCGAAAAGCGTCATCATTACCATGCACCTGCGAATCGGCACGCCTGACATGCCGGACAGTGGGCAGAAAGAAACGGACTTTGCCACAAGAATACAAGGAATATTGTACGATTGGGTGATTGGCAAAGCAACTTCTTTCGATGTCGGCAAATCATGCGGACAAATCATGCGTCAGACCTTGGCGGAGATAACCGGACAGGACAGCCGGGCCTATCCGGACAACCATTCCGGCACGACATCCGTGCATACCCTCCGATCAGAAGAACAATTGCGTGAGACCGTTTTGGAGTGTATCGCCCATGCCGCCCTATGGCGGGTTCTGCGCAAGTCGAGATTCGACGACGGCTCACCGCTCGTGCAGTTCTTCCGGTCCGATCTCGGTGGGGAATGGGCGGCGTTCATCGAAGCCTCGAAAGAGCTTGCAGAGCTTGTTATCGACGGAAAGCCGGATGGAACGGATTTCGGTATGGACGAAGAGACGGAACGCCTCGAATCGCTTCGTAAACCCTTTCTATCGCTTTTAGCGAAGGCGCAGGAAGAAAGTTGAACAGGGATTCGCAGACAAAGATTGTATAACCACGGGTAATTTGCCCCGGTTCCGGTCCAAATATCCTTCCAGTTATAGCAGGCATCCGGGCTTGCCCGTCTGCCACTGAACAAAGGGAAGGGGGAGCCTAATACCCCGACCGACATTCGTCGGTGGGAAGGGTGTCCGTACAAGCAGCAAGCTGGGACACGGGGGATTGTCCGAAATAACACGGAAGCAGTATGGCAAATGCAAAACAGGTTCTTGACGTTCAAGTGTCGAAAGGAATCACCGCCGCCCAAGGCAACGAACATCTGCGCAATCGCAGCAAAGAGGCAGAGAAGTACGCCATGAGTAAGGGCAACTACGATCCCACTCGCAAACATCTGAACTTCGAGATTGCGTCCGGAGGCAAGATACGCCCTATTGACACGAGCCGTAATATCCCGGAACGGATGGCGGACATATTGGGCCGTCGCGGAATAAAGGACCCCAACGAGGGACTGATCGAACCGAAATACCGCACGGTGGTAAACATCATCTTTGGAGGTTCGCGGGAGCGGATGCACGAACTCGCATTCGGTACGCAGAAGGTGGATTTTGAAAAAGGTGCGGACAATACCAGCATCAAAAGGAAGAGCGACATCGAACGTTGGGCAAAGGATGTCTATTCATTCGTTTGTGGCAGATACGGAGAGCAGAATGTTGCCGCCTTCATTGTACACCTCGACGAGTTGAATCCGCACGTGCATTGCACGCTTCTGCCAATCAAAGACGGGAAGTTTGCGTACAAGGAGATATTCGCCGGAAAGGACAAGTTCGAATATAGTGCGAGAATGAAACAGCTCCATACGGACTTTTTCGCCGAGGTCAACACGAAATGGGGAATGGCGAGAGGCCGGAGCGTCGCCGAGACCGGCGCACGGCACAGGACGACGGAAGAATACCGCCGTATGCTCTCGGAAGAGTGTACAACTATCGAGGAGAATATTGACCGCCACCAAAAAGTGCTTTCCGATCTTCATTCGGATATACGGCTGGCAGAGCGCAGGGTAAAGGGTCTCACTTCAATGGTGGAAAACCTGCGACGAGAGAAATCCGAAAAGGAGGCCCAACTGGCAGCACTCGAAAATGACATGAACTCCCGAAAAGACGATGCCTTGGCCATATCCGCCGAGAAAGAGAAACTCGAAAAAGAACTGGTCGCTATCCAAGGGAAACTGGCAGACAAACAGGAGAAGTTACAGACTGCCGACCGACAGCTTTCCGACCTCAAAGAGAATATGGATGCCATTCAGGAACGCACGGAACAGCTTAAGGAAGAAGCCTACGAATACACCCGTGATGTACATTCCAAAGTGGACAGCCTGCTCAAGGATGCCATGCTGGAAAACATGGTCGATGAGTGGCGGGAACTGTCGGCACGTATGAAGCCCTCCGAACGGCAACTGTTCGATGGCACCCTCGTGCGCTCCGTGGCAGAACAAGGCACGGAAGTCATGCACTGCGCCACACTGTTGTTCCTCGGCATGGTCGATGATGCCACTACATTTGCCGAAACACGTGGCGGAGGTGGTGGCGGCAGTGACCTCAAATGGGGACGCGATGACGACGAGGACAACCGGGCATGGGCGCTCCGCTGCATGAGAATGGCGAGCCGCATGATGCGTCCGGCCATCGGCAAAAAGCCCAAACGATAAATGGCAAAGATTGCCTGAAAACTGAATAGATTACAATTAAAAAATTGGAATTATGACAAAGAATATCATCTTTATCTTTGCGGCGTTCTGTACGCTGCAAGCCCGTGCGGATGTACAACCCACGGAGAAGGATACTGTACGCTGCATGTTCCGTTACGATGACACTGAACTGCTGCAGCCGTTACAGCCCTCATATCTTGACGGAGTGGTCGTCCCGGCACGGGGAAACGGCAACTGGTTCGTCAGTATCGCCGGAGGCACGACGGCCTTTCTCGGCACCCCGCTTGGCTGCGAAGACCTGTTCGGGAGGTTGAAACCCTCGTATAGCCTTGCCATTGGCAAGTGGTTCACCCCGTGGGTAGGCGCACGCATAAATTATAGCGGCTTGCAGTTCAAGGACGGTACGCTGGCCGTGCAGGAATACCACCACCTCCATGCGGATCTGCTATGGAATGTGCTCGGCGGCAGTTATTCCCGTCAGGAACAGGTACGCTGGCATCTGGCTCCCTTTGCCGGTATCGGGCTGCTGCATCATGCGACCAACGGGCATAACCCGTTTGCAGTCTCTTATGGTATACAGGGGCAGTACCGGATTTCCAAAAGGGTAAGCGCCCTCGTGGAACTCTCCGGCGCAACCACTTTCCAAGATTTCGACGGGTATGGTAAGGAGAACCGTTTTGGTGACCACATGTTATCGCTTACCGCCGGATTTTCTTTTCATATCGGCAGGGTCGGTTGGAAACGCGCCATAGACCCAAGTCCTTATATCCGCCGCGATCAGTGGCTTGTCGAGCGCGTAAATGCTTTGTCGGAAGAGAACCGTCTTTATGCAGGGCAGCATGACAGAGACCGACGGGCACTCGCTGAGCTGAAAAAGATTCTGGAAATCGAAGGATTGCTCGACAAGTACAGCCATCTTTTTGATGACGACGATGCATTCGACGGCAACCGTTATCCCAAAAACAATTACAGCGGTCTGAACTCGCTTCAAGCGAGACTTAAGAACCGGAAGTGGGACGGGAAATCTCCCTTGGATGGGAAGGGTACACAATCTGCCGACACAATTCCCCTTTGTGCGGGTCAAGACACACTCTGTATGCAATATTTGGCTCGTATGCAGAACGGAAAAGAGTGTATCGGCTCACCCGTGTATTTCTTCTTCCAACTCAATACGGCGCGTCTCACGGATACCTCCCAGACGCTTAATCTCGACGAGTTGGCAAGAGTAGCGAAGAAGTACGGGTTATCGGTAAGCGTCATTGGTGCAGCTGACAGTATGACCGGAACAGCATCCGTAAACAATGTCTTGAGTGCATCAAGAGCCGATTATATCGCTGAAGAATTAATCAAACGTGGGGTGTCGGGCGACAAGATAACCAAAACTCACCAAGGCGGCATTTCCGATTATGCGCCCAATGAGGCCAACCGCCATACAAAGGTTGTGCTGCATCTCAAATAATACTTTTTGTTCATACGATATAAAAACATTTTTTTTCGTTTATGGAGAGCCTGTCTGTGAAGATCGGCTCTCTTTTTAAACGGAAATCTGACTGTTTGATATTTTCTAATCGGTAACGAACATCGTAATTATTTATTATATACTATCTTTGCATTCAGTCTTTTACCGGTATAATTCATGAACATGCAAAACTCTTATTTGACCTCGAAGCCGCACTACGAGATTCTGGACGGACTGCGCGGCGTGGCGGCTGCTATGGTAGTGGCCTTTCATCTGCTGGAAGCGCACTCCGGCGGCAACCATCTGAACCAGATTATCAATCATGGCTATCTGGCAGTAGATTTCTTCTTCATGCTTTCGGGCTTCGTCATCGGCTACGCATACGATGACCGTTGGAACCGGATGAGCACGGGAACCTTCTTCAAGCGTCGTCTTATCCGGCTACAGCCTATGGTGGTCATGGGGAGTATCGTGGGAGCCGCGCTCTTTTGGTTTCAGGATGCCCCCTGTTATCCGGCAATGGAGGGCGTGTCCGCCGGTGCGGTGCTGCTGGTCATGCTGCTGGGTTGTACGTTGCTGCCTCTGCCGCTGAAGTGGGACGTCCGGGGATGGATGGAAATGCACCCGCTGAACGGGCCGGCATGGTCGCTTTACTACGAATACATCGGCAACATATTGTACGCCTTGTTCATCCGCAAGTTCAGCAAGACGGCATTGACTGTCCTCGTGGCGATAGCGGCGTGCTTCACGGTACACCGCTGCCTTACCGCACCTGCCGGCGACATCGTGGGCGGATGGGCTTTGAACTGGGAACAGCAGTACGTGGGACTGGTCCGGCTGATGTACCCCTTCTTCGGCGGACTGCTCCTGTCCCGGCTTGGCTGGCTGATACGCACCCGCAAGAATGCTTTTGGGTGGTGCAGCCTGATGATAATCGCCGTGCTTTCCGCGCCCCGTATCGGTGGGGAGGACGGGTATTGGATGAACGGGCTTTACGAGGCTTTCTGCATCATCTGCATTTTCCCGGTTATCGTCTCGATGGGAGCGGGAGGCAGGATAACGGGCAAACGCTCCGCTGCCGTATGCAAGTTTCTGGGCGACATATCCTATCCCGTCTATATCACCCACTATCCGCTGGTCTATATTTATACGGCATGGGCGTTCAACCGTCAGGCGACACTTGCCGAAGGCCTTCCTTACATGCTGCTCACGTTCGTCGGGGCGTTCGCGCTTGCCTATGCCTGCCTGAAGTGCTATGATCTCCCGGTGCGCAAATGGCTCACGGAACGTTTCTTGAAGAAGAAATAAAAAGCGGTAAAGAAATCCTATATTTATTATCGTATTTCTGTCGGATGACAGATAAAGTTCCGACGCCGAAGGTGTTTTGCGGACGACACAATCAGATAACGCGAACCCAAATGTCTATTACTGTTTCGCTGATAGAAGAAAAGCCCCTTGATGCCTTTGCCATAGGTTTGAGGGGCTTTTGGGGAGGCTACAAACCTCTTTTTGTTGAATAGGTTCTTTTGATATTGTCACACCTTTTTCTATCCCGACCGACGTATAAAACGTGCGTGTGCATGTCGGTTGTACAGGCCAAAGACATACCGGGAGAATAAAAACAGCACTGCCCGCCTGTAGAGGGGTTTCCTACAGACGGGCAGTGAGTAAGACACGGAATTAAAGTTTGGCGGTTGTCACTGGATAGTTACGCCACTGGGCGGTACGTAGGCTGCACGGATGCGGAGAGGTCTATTGATGCGGGGTGCTTTACCGGTAGTGCCGTTATCATTCGTGTATATATCGTCCCAATCACTTTCTGCATAACCACCGTCTGGCAGGGCCTTGGTGGCACGGGCATAGCTGGTGCTCTCTGGATAGATATACGCAGACCATATTCCTGTTCTATCTTTTGCTGCCGCCGATGACCAGTAGAAATTGTTCTGGAACTCCGTGTATGTATTGTAATAAGAGGTAAGAATACTTTCCAGTTGGGAGATACCGGGCAGGAACCAACCGGAAGAATTGCTCATGCCCTGTACGGCTCCATTGGCATTGCGCTTGTTCTTGTTATAGCAATATTCCGCCGCTGAGCGGGGTTTTTCGTTCAGGTTCATTTCTGATTGTCCAGCTTGGGTAATAATGCGCCGGGTAGCTGCCGCCCCATGTTTGTTTCCTTCCGTCCATTCGTTATTTAGCGGACCTCCGATGTATTCACCATTACAACCCCATTCCAAACCGTCATAGATATAATCCCCTTCAAACTCGTTCAGGGGGTCGTAATGGGATATATATTCCTCATAGGCTTCCACGTAGATAGTGCCTTGAAGTCTGCCTTCATAATACCACTGTACCGGCAACAGACCGTGCTGTACGATTTCAATGGTACGGGTACGTGGCGTCTGCGTGTTGTTGTCGGTGTACGAGATGTTGACGGTGGCGGTGCGGTCTTTCGTGCTTAGGTTTTCGTCCAAGTAGAAATAGATGCGGTCACGGCTCCTGCTGATGGTGTATTCGGTGTTTTGGGCAAGGGTGTTGGTCACCAAGTCCGTGGTGAAGTATTTGCGTTTGCCGTTTCCCGCAGTCCATTTCTGTCCGGTCGCCAAATGGGTATCTGTACTCATGTCGGCAGAGAGTGTTCCATTCTCCATATTTTCGGCTGGCACACGTTCCATGCGTATCCAAGTGTGACTTTCCGGGTCGGCTATGCTGACTTTCATCTTTGGATTCTCATCTTCCTCGAAGAGGTACACGTCCAAAGGTGTGATACAGAAGTGGGCGTCGTGGTCACGCTCGCGCAGCATGGACAGGTAGAACGGGTTGTTCTGCTCGGTGATGTTGACGCGGGCATCGAAGGTGATGTGGTCCGGGTTGTTGCCCACATGGGTCAGTCCGCTGATGACGATGTTGTTGGCGTAGTGCCTGTTGCGTATCACCTTGAAGTCATTCACCGGGTTGCCTCCGAGATAGAAGGTATATTCGGCCTCGATGGTGGTGTTATCCTGATTTGCGGGCAGGGAGGGGTCGCCGTTATAGGTAGTGTAGTAGGCTCTCATCTTGAAATAGGTAGCCTTGCTGTTTTCGCCTACAAGTCTCGGCTTCCACCGCTGCTTGTCAACATCGTCCTCTACTCCAGCCGGATACTGATAGTTTTCCGGATCTTCGTCCGGTTCAATCATGTTCTCGAACATGTAGAAGGTCAGGGAGGCGGCCCCGCCGTGGTTGTAAACGACGGCATCGCTCTGTATGTTTTCTACATTGCGGTATGGCTCATCGGTAGTCAGGCTGGTCTGGCCATCGGCAGGCTCGGTCAGGGGTACGGCGGTAGGCATGTTGTACACGCCCCATTCCGCAATGGAAAGGCGGGGCAGTTGTCCGCTCTCGTCCGAGTGGTCGGAATCGATACTGATGTTGATGTCGATGCGGGCCATCAGTGCCTTGAGCTGCATCGTGAGGCTTCCCTTCTCGGTGAGGTTCACGGTCGCGCTCTTGCCCGCCATCGGCATTCCCGTGCTGGGCAGGGTCGTGATGTCATCGCGGGTGTTAGGAGTATAATTGGCAGGATCGTACACGAACGCTTCGAGCAGCTCCTTGGGCTTTTTCCCGTCTTTGCTATATTGGGGGAAATTATCGGGATAACCGTCGCCGTTGGCATCAGTTACCACCTCCGGAGTCACGTTGGCCAAAGCGTAGATGGTAGTTTTTTTTGCGAATGCCGGATCTTTAAACACGTCCGTAGGAATGCTGACATTGGTCGTATTCGCCGACGGAGCCATATACGGCGAGAATACTTTCGTGTTGCTCGATTCCAGATAGTCGCCGTTTTCGTCGAAGAAGAACAGGTAGAGCTGGTTGATGCGCTTCTCCTTGTCGTCCTTGGCGATGGCCGAGCGGGTGACGACTTGCTGCGGCAGCATGTTCTGGCAGACGGCCTCGATGGTGAATCCGTCGCCGGGCGGAACGGTACCGCCGCCAAAGTCCTCCTCCGTGGTGCAGGCTGCCGGCAAGAGCATGGAGGCCACCGGCAGGAAATAATAAAGTATCTTTTTCATCTTTATGCTGTTTTCGGTTGTTGTTTTATTGGATAGAGACGTCGCTGTCGCCCCCGTCTTCCCAGAACTCGTTATCGGCGGCAATAAAGTTCAGCGCGAAGGTTTCGCCCACGAAGTTGAGCTGCGCCGTATAGCGGACACCCGCACGGGGCTGGAACTGTGTCGGACGTTCGGCTGTAGCGGTCTTATCCGCCCCTTTGTAGGTATATTCGACGGAAACCTCCACGTCCTTGCCGAAATAAGTGCCGTCCGTGGCGTTGCTCAACAGAAGCAGGTGCTTGTCGCCTATCGGGCTGACGGAACTGTTGGGAGCTACTGCAAGCCCTGTCTCGTTGTTATATATCTCGTATGTGCCGGGATAGGTGCCGCTGTAGGTGTAGAATCCCTCTTCGTTGGTATTCTTGCTGAAATCGATGGTAATCGAGCGGGTGAAGTGGCCCGACAAGGTAACACGCTTGACGGTAACAGTTTCCTTCTTTTCATCTCCGTAATTGTAGTTGTTCACGGCGAAGCCCAAGCCCGTCATGATGTGGCTGAAATTGAAGCCCACGTTCCCCGTGGTACGCAGGTGGTTATAGACGACGGAAACCATCGCGTCGGGTGTCTGCATGTCGTTCAACGTGGTAGTCGCTACATCGCCCGTCTCGCCGAACGGCATGGTGAACGTCAGTTTCGGCACGCCCCGTGTGGTGGCGCTGGCGGGACTTTCCACTGTAAAACCGTCCTTCGGGTAATAGGCGAAAAAGGTGTACCGATAGCTGTCGGGGGAGGTCGCCGCCGGATTTTCCGTCGTGTTGTACCATTTTCGCGGGCCGCCACTGTTATTATAGTCATAAGTGCAGGCCGAGCCGTTGTAGGTGACGGCTTGATTGAAGAACACGTCGGGGAAGGCGTTGCCGCTCTTGTTACCCCAGTTCGCGCTGCCCGATGCCCAGTCCTTTTCGGTGTTACTGCCACGCTGATAAGGCACGCAGTAGCCCAGTACGCCGAACGTGCCGCCGGTGGGGAATGCGTCGTGGAACGTGCTCCGGGTGAGTTTCTCCACGGTAATGGCCGGGGCGGCAAAGTGGATGGCGTCGGGACTGTCGGCTTCGGGCTGCGCCCATTCCTCCTGCTGGCAGGCGGAGCAGAGAAGCAGGAGAGCCGGAAGTATGTATCGTTGCTTCATTTGGATGTTCATTTTATCGTCAAGTTACAGATAGCTTATAATTGGGTTATTGGGTCACGTCGATGGTTACGTTCCCGCCTATGGCGTCGCTCCATGCGTTGACCGTGGGCGAGTCGAACACGATATAGCCTCCGCCGGTGAGGGTGAACGAGTAACGGTAATGGTTCGCCGCCTCCCACATGCTCACGGTGGTGGCAGGCAAGGTGTAGGAAGCGGTCTTTCCCCTCTCGGCATCGGTATCGTAGGTGACAGTCAGTTTCACCCCGTCCGTGAGCGATTGCGGAATGAGTAGCAGGTCGCCCGACACGTCCGCATTTCCGGCTGGGGTTACGGAAGTCTCTTTCTCCACGCTGACGGTTCCCTCTGCCGTGTTGCTCCACAGGGGTTCCTTGCCGCTGTCGTAATCTCCCTTGACATCCAGCCCCTCAAGGGAGATGGAATGTACCGTGGCGTTGCCACCCTCACTGCGTGCCGCAAAGGTGATGCGTGCCAGCAAATGTTGGAATTTGAGGGCTACCGGACCGGGAGGCTCTGTCTGGCCTGCCATGACGGAGATACCCGTCTTTTTCGCCGTCATCAGGTCGTGTCCTTTCGTGGCGTCGAAGCCCTTGACGGTAAATGTGCCGTCCGTGCAGGTGGCGGAGGACACGGCATCGCCCAGCGTTTCCACAGACGGATAAAGGGCGTAGAAGTCGTAGGTATTACCGGGGAGCCAGTATCTCGTGCCCTCGTAACCCCACATGCCGGAAACGTATGTCACTTTTTCGGCGTTAAACACGCTCGTGGCCGTACCGCCCGTTCCGTCGGTGTAGTTCCCCCATACGCTGAACGAGTTTCCATCGGTCAACATTCCGTCCGCGTCGTCGATGGCGGCCCGTGTCACGGCGGGACCGGCAAAACGGATCGCCCCGCTGTTGCCGCTTGTTTCCATGTCCGGGCCCGTGCTTTCCGTACAGGCTCCCAGCAGGCAGGCGACAGCCGGTATGAACAAGGTTTTGAATAGGTTGTTATTCATAATCATACATTGTTTCTTTATATCCGGTTATTTCTGACGCTACCGGTAGCGTAAATAAGGAGCAACACTCCCGTTAGTGGCTATGAGGGGACATTCAACCCCTCATAGCCTGATGTGATGTCTTTTCGGCTATTGATGCAAGCGATTACTCTCCGGCGTTTTCCGGGGTTACATCACTATTTGATGCGTCAGCCCATTCATCTACATCAATAACTTTGAACTCAATTACCTGCTCCTTCAACTCCGGATCAATCGTGCTACCGTTGATTTCTACTGTATAGTTATATTTGAAACCTTCAGTCCATTGGTTCTGTACTGTGCCGCTAACATCGCCTTTATATGCCAATTTTCCTTTGAACTGATTTTCACTTAATTGTTTATTTGCTGCATCATAGAAAGTTGCGGTAAAGGTTACTTCCAGATTTTCGTTGCTTTGTGGAATGACAAAGCAGGTCGTAGTGTGGGTAGCGTCCTTAAAGTCTTCGGCAATATCCCCTAATGTTCCGAAATCATAGTCCTCTGTTGAAACACTTTGAGTAGTCCAATTGATATCTGGTTTCCCGCTTTCGGCATAAGTCGCTGTAACATTAGTTGTTTTTACTGCATTCACCTTGATGTCGGAGATTTTCATGGTGTAGTCATAAGCGTCCGTGTTCTTGAACGTGAACTTCACCTGCGACAACATATGGTAGAAAGATAAGTTTACTGGACCATTATTAGCTTCTTTTGCAGTCACCTCTTGGGGTATAGCCACAATCAAATCTTTCGTATTGTCTACCGAGTAATTTGGGAATGTCAACACTCGAGAGGTTGCATTAAACTCTGCATTCTCAATTTTATTACCACCATTGGAGTAAGCGCCAAAACGGTACTTCTTGCCATTTATCCAATAAGCAGTCTGTGTGGGATTCCAAACCGTCCCCTCCGCTCCTACAGTGCCTCCGTCTACCTGAACATTGGTATATACGGAAGTCCATGAATCATCATAGTTTCCGAATACGAAGAACTTCTGAAGATTCTGCTCCGTTGTTTCAGTCACACTACTTCTCGTTGAATGGTTCACGAAAGTTCCGAACTGGATCGCCCGGCTCTGCGGCATATCCACAACTTCTTCGTTCGTACAGCTTGCCAGTGCTGCTACAGCCACTCCAAGCACAAAAAAACTTTTCTTCATAAGATGTAAAAAATTAAATTAAAAATTTGGTTATTTAGTACCTGTTGTTTTATTCGTTTCAGTCAATGGGCAGCGGTATGTCCACCCATTCTCCCCAGCCGTCCACATCTACGTCAAAGCTGCCTCCGCCTTCCAGCCCCTCGTCGTTGGAAATCGACAGCCCGCTCACGACGATAACGCCACCCCGTGGTTGTCCTTTCACTTGGTCTGTGACATCGAACTCGAAGGTCTTGAACTTGCCGTTCACCATTCTCACCTCCAAGTTCAGGCTGTACCTTCGCCCGTCCGTACCGTTTCGTCCGTAATGTTCACCCGGATAGTCGGGTACGCCGAACGACTGTACCAGCGCTTCCGCTCCGTAATCTTCCAGCGTACAGTCGAACATTACCGTGGCTGCGGTTTCTCCGGTATGCCCATCGTTCAGATAGACCGTTTCGGCCATGCCTGCCAAGGCTCCGCGTGCCAAGGCCACGTATTGTTGTCCGCTTTCGAACTCGTAACGTATCATATAGGTGTAAACCAATGGACGCAAGGTAACCGGCAGCTCCGTCGGGGCAAGTGTTTTTTCTGCCGTGTATTCTTCCATGTATGCCCCGTAAAGCATGTCGGGCTGGTTCACGGTACGTTCCCCCGCGTGCAATTCATGGAAAGAACTCCGGGTCACGCCGCGTGTGGTGGCTGTGGCGGATTCCGAAGCGGCCACGCCATCGAACACGATATATTCCGTATCATTGTTGTAGAACAACAGTTCGTGCGTGCCTTCCGGCATGGCGATCCGTCCTCCTTCATCGGGCAGATTGCTCTCTATACGCTGTCCGTCGCTGGTATAGACTTGGACACGTATTCCGTCGGCCGGAGCAGGACACAAATCTTCATAGTCGTACTTCCAGTCCTCTTCCCACAATTTTTCCCAGTCATAGGCGTAAGTACGTTCCCATTCCTGTTCCCAGTCGGAAGAGAGATTCACCTTCACGGAAAGACCATGCTCGTCGTGGTCGTAACACAGGTCTTTCCGGCAGCTCGTGGAAAGGAATGTCAATCCTGCAAACGTAAGCCCCATGAGGGTATATCGTAGCGTTGCTTTCATCGTGCGCCTCCTTTCTTTTTATCGGTATCCCACAACCGCCACACAAGGGCAAACTTCAGTTTCAACGGACCGAAGTAATTCATTCGGTTTGTCTGCTGGTACACGTAGTGCCCGTCGATGGGAAGATATTCTTCGTACTTGCTGTGCATGTACCCCAGACCGATACCGGCTTCCAGCGAGAGCCGCCGTCCGATGGGGAACATGTAGCCGTAGCTGACACCCACCATTTCGGCCTCGCCCTGATAGCCCTCTTTGCCGTTTTCAAGGTCGTACCACGTGAAGCCGCCGAACACGCCGAGGTAGTGGCCGTGCCACGGGCTGCCTTGCTTCTGTCCGAACCACCAGCGTCCCTCCGGGCTGATTGTAGCTACTTGGTAACATTTGTGCTTGCCGTCATTATTCCACCATGCCATGTCGCCTTCGAGGTTCACCGTCCAACGGTCGGCGATACGGTACTCCACTTCGAGCGAAGGCATCAGTATCGCATCGTAGAGCAGGTTGGTCTTAACGGCCAACCGCTGTACTGTCGGTCTATGCGGTTGCACGGTCGCTTCCTTCCGCACCGTTGCCGGCTCGGAGGCCGGTTCCGCCACGCTATCGGGTTGCAGGGCCGGTTCCGGCTCTTTCACTTTCGTCTCTTTTTGGGAAATGACTTTTACGGGCGGTTCGGGTTTCCGGTAGCAGGCCACCGAGAGGCTGGAGCGCAGTTCGGGAAAGAAATTCTCCAGCATGTAGGTGTACGGCATACCGCCCCGCAGGTCCATGAGCTGTTTCTTGCGTCCGTCCACTACGCGACCTGCCTTGTCGAACACCCATACGGGCGTATGGTCAAGGATATGCAGCACCTCTTCCTTGTATAATATGTCCGAGGCGGCGACCATCTGGCGCAGCATGTCCCACGCAATACCTTCTCCATGTATGCAGATCAAACTGTCGGGGATTCCGGCGTGGCGCACGAGATAGGATTTCAGGGAGTCGGCCCTGCGCTCTGACAGCACCCCGTTGAGACGGTTCACACCTTCGGGCGATGCCCACGAGCGTATCACGACGCTTTCAAGGCGGTCCGCACCGTGTTCTTCACGCAGGGTGCGGATAAAACGCTCCAGTTCCGCGCGGTTGTCCCGGAAGAGCACGTCCACTTCCCTGTGGCCCTGCCGGTAATGGATACGGGCCGAGTCCAACTCTTGCGCATGAACATACCCGCCGCAGAATAAAAGAAATAATAACAGTATTCGTTTCATTGTCATAATTCTGTCTATGCCAATTTATTTATATCAGCTATTTATTCAATCTCTGTACGTTTGTCCGTGCCGTGCTTCTTTCTTTAGAGGTAAAAAAGCACCGAACCAACAAATAATCAGCCGGATAACTGTCAGTTATGCCGATTTATTTGTTGTTCGTTAAAAAGACTATCGGAAAAAAGGTCGTATTATTCGGACACTCCGGGAAAATTTGTCCTACTCAAAGAACTGAAACGCAATTTTTTGCAGATTTTTTTTGTGGATAATTCGTGTTTTTGTAATTTTGTGGCTGAAAACGAACGATTTAACCAACGTAAAATCATACCCTCCGTTTTTGCAACTCCCCTTTCCGTCTTATCTCTTTCTCTTTCATGGCCTTATCTATTTCCTTATAGCGGCTACGGAATTTCATGAATGTATCCCGCGAAATGTCGAAACGCCTGCATATATCGGCAATCGTACAGTTCCGCTTCAACATGCCAACGATGACCTTTCGGTTTTCGATCAGCACGTTCATTTTCGTGTAGCTGCCTTTTTTCCGACCAAGGACGACACCCTCGGCTTTCCGGAGGGCGAGAGCCTCCTTCGTGCGCATCGAAATCAGGTTGCGTTCAATTTCCGCTACCAGACCGAACGCGAAACAAAGTACCTTGCTGTTGATGGAGTTGTCGAACGAATACCCCTCCTTGGTTGTGTAAAGGTTGATTCCCTTCTCCAGACACTTGCCCATGATGGCCATGAGGTCCGTCAGCGTGCGGCTTAGCCGCGAAACTTCCGTGACAATCAGCGTGTCGCCCCGTTTCATGCGCCGTATCAGTCCCCCTAATTTGCGGTCGCACCCCTTCTTCTTGCCGCTGGCGACCTCCGTCACCCACTGGCTGACGGAAAGATTTCTACTGTCGGCGAAACGCCGGATCTCGTCTTGTTGGTTAGCCGGGTTCTGTTTGCCCGTGCTGACCCTTAAATAACCTATTATCATAATCCTTAATTATTTTACGGGAGCGACATTGCCCCCGTCCGGTATAAATAAGGCATGATGGTTCGAAATGAAAGGATTCTGTACATAATTGTATGCGTAACATTTTATTCTTCAACTATTTTAATGTCTTTTCGGAATCTCGTCGGGAAAAACTGGCACGTATGTTTTCTCCGGACAGGCCGTAAGCTCGTGAAAAACATAAACCGTTACGGAGGAAATGCCTCATTCGTGGAACTGCATGAAGTCGGTGCCTATGACAACAGCCATTCTCTGATGCCGGATTTGAAGGGGCAACGAATGGACCGGATGCCCCAAATGGTTGGACGAGCAATGCTGAAATCGAATGATATGCCGAAAAATAAAGAAAAATGCGGTCTTCTCGACAGTAAGCAAGAAGCCGCATTTGTAATAAGTACCCCGATTTCTGTAAGAACGCTTTGTCCGGAAGTTGTCCGTTGAATAGGTTGTGCTTATTTCAATGATTTGCGTAGCAACGGAAGGCGTTTCAGTATATGGCCGATAGAAAGGACAGTTGTAACGATTCCTGCCCAAAAATGACATTGCCCGACCGGGGAACCTGCTCCTTCTATGCCTAACAGGGCAAATCCGGTCAGAACCACGGACAGGAACAGGACCGACAGTACCGCCGTGACCTTGCTTTTCCGGCCTATTCCGTTCTTGGCAGTTCCCTTGTACCAGCCCCAATGCGTCGCTATATGAAATATGGAGGCCATGAGGAACAGCAGGCTCGTCAGGACATGGAAAACTGCCCAATTATGCCATACCTCGTGATTGCCTTCATAGTCGGCCACATGCAATTCGATTCCGGAGTATGCGGACAGGACAAACACGGGAATCAGGCTCCAGTCTATTATAAAAATCTTTTTCATCTGTCTTTCGGTTTTAATAGATGCGGCAAAGTTCGCATCTTCGACTGGAACCGGACGATAACAAATGTAAAGAAATGAACTATCGCCTGTTTCTGATCCTCGACAGGGAAACAGAAGTAATCCCCAAATAGGAGGCAATATAATGCTGGGGAATCCGCTGTATGATAGAGGGGTGTTCTTTCAGCAGTTCTTCATACCGTTGTTGGGGGGTGTTCTTTATGCGGGAAAGGAAGAGCCGCTGATAAACATGGAAGCGTTCGATGATTTTTTCCTCGTATATCTGCCGTAGCGCGGGCTTCTGTCCGAGGTTTCTGAAAAAATCTTCCCGCTTCATAACCGACAGTTCTGCCGGCTCTATGCTTTCCAGGGAAAAAAGGCTCGGTGTCCGTTGATACAGGCTGTCGAATGACGCGACGAAATCCCCTTCGAAAAAGAACTGGAAAGTGATGTCCCGTCCTTCGTTGTTGAAAAACAGGCGCAGGCAACCTTTCCGGATCAGGTACATTCTGTCGGCTACCTTGCCTTCTTCCAACAATATCGTTTTAGGAGGAACGGATAATTCGGTTATCTCCGGAAGCGATAGAAAATAGGCGTTTTTATCAGAGTTCATTGTCATTTCATCTTTATTCGTCATGGTTTGATAGTGTATTGTTCATCACGTACTCGGCACAAATTCTGATAGAGACTCATCTACTTTAATAACTTGCGTTCGCTGCCGCCAGTTCCCAATATTCTCATCTGTTGAATGGCTATCTGATTGAGTTTAATCAACCGCTCACCCTGCGGAATACCTTGGTCTATAAATACTGCATTGAGGTTTTCCATATTTGAGAGGCAAATAAGCTCATTGATTGTGGCATAGTCCCGGATATTCCCTTTCAGTTCGGGGTGTTGCTCACGCCACATCTTGGCGGTCATACCGAACATCGCCACATTCAGCATATCGGCTTCATCGGCATAGATAATACTGGCTTGTTTGGCGGTTACCTCTGCCGGGATAAGGTTCTGTTTTATGGCATCGGTATGTATGCGGTAGTTGATTTTCGACAGTTCCCGTTTGGCTGACCAACCGAGTTGCTGTTGTTCCTCGGTCTTTAATCGTTGGAACTCCTTTATAATATACAGTTCAAATTCAACGGAAATCCAGCTTGCAAACTTAAATGCTATATCCTTGTGAGCGTAAGTGCCGCCGTAGCGTCCCGATTTGGAGAGTATGCCTATTGCGTTTGTCGTACTTATCCATTTTGTCGGTGATAAGGTAAAGGCGTTCAGCCCGGCTTCCTTTTTAAACCCCTCGAATTCGAGGGGTTTAAAACTCGGGTTGTACAAACTCTCCCAAATACCCAGATATTCTATTGTATTCCGGTTACGCAGCCAGTTCCCGATAACCGCAGTCGGGTCATCGCTTTTGTATCTTGCTATGTCTGTCAGGCTGATATAATCATTCTCGTTGACTGATATAATTGTGACACTTGTGTCTTTTACTGTAATCTTTGCCATTTTATATTTGATTCTTTGGGTTTTATGTACAAAAGTAATTATAATCTATGAGACTTTCTCCTTTTCAATGAACAATATGACTTTTCCTTTCGGATATAGACAAGGATATAGACAAGGTATTTCGCTACCTCCGGTAATACCTGCTTTTCCCTTATTTCAATCATGTAAAATCACCATAAATAGGTATTGTCCAGTAAATTCAAACCCCGTACTTTTGCAAAAATATAAACGGAAACATCGTTCATTATTTATGCAGGTACTCAAAGAAGACATACGCGGCCGCATATTGGCAGTCGCCGAACAGCGATTCGGGCAGCAGGGGTATTCCAAGACCTCCATGCGCGAGATTGCCGGAGCCGTCGGTGTCGGTGTGGGGAACATATATAATTATTTCCGGAACAAGGACGAATTGTTCTGTGAAGTGGTCCGTCCCGTCCTGCACGCTATGGAAGCCATGTTGCAGGAGCATCACGGCATACGCGGCGAGGACGTGATGACGATGCGTTCCGAAAAATACCTGAAAGCCTGTATCGACGAATACGTTTCGCTCATCGAAACGCATCGCAGCCTGCTGGAGATCCTGTTGTTCCGTGCCCAAGGCTCTTCGCTGGAACATTTTCGCGAAAGCTACACCGACCGTTCGACCGGGCTGGTCAAGGCATGGTTCGCCGCCATGAAGAAGAAGTACCCGAATATAAATACGGCTGTGTCCGATTTTATCATTCACCTGCATACGGTGTGGATGTTCACGCTGTTCGAGGAGCTGTTGATGCACGCGGTGCCCAAACAGGAAATGGAATCCATTCTGCATGACTATATTCTGTTTGAAATTCAAGGTTGGAGGGCCATTATCAAGGTATGACAGATAGAAAAGACACATACGGACAAGCTGCCGTAACGGGGCAGCGGGAAAAGAGGAAATCTTCACAAAGGTTTCCTCTTTTTTTATTCGTGAACAAATCTGAATATCGTTCATTAATAAATATCATAACAAATGAAACAGAGACATAAATTCGAGAGCATTGTCGCCGAGACATTGCTCATTCCGCTCTATTACAGGGCGAAAGAGAGCCGCCGAAAGAACCCGATTCTGAACGACAAGGTTGCGGAGGGGCTGGTGGACAGTCTGGAATACGACTACTCCCGTTTCGACGGGGCGAAGTTGAGCGAGGTCGGCTGCGTCGTGCGCGGGTGGTTTTTCGACCGTGCCGTGCGCCGCTTCATAGGGAAGCACGCCGATGCGGTGGTGGTGAATGTGGGCTGTGGTCTGGACACCCGTTTCCAGCGTATCGGCGACGGGAAGGCCGTATTCTACGACATGGACCTGCCGGAAGTCATCGCGCTGCGCCGCGAGCTGATTCCGGAGCAGCCGGGCAACCCCTACATTGCGGCCTCCCTGCTGGATGCCGGCTGGCTGGACGACCTGCGTCGCCGGCATCCCGATGCGCATTTCATCTTCGTGGTCGAAGGCGTGCTGATGTATTTCTATGAAAAGCAGGTAAAAACATTTCTGCACCATGTGGCCGAGCGTTTCGGGGGCGGCGAACTGTGGTTCGACGTCTGCGGTACGATGATGAGCCGTCACGGAGTGAAACCCGATTCGCTCCGTGAACACGAGGCGCAAATCCGCTCCGGTCTGAGCGACGGGCGTCTGGTAGAACAATGGGAACCCCGCCTACGCCTTTTGGAACAGGCCAATTACATGAAGTTTTTCCGTCCGCGCTGGGGCTTCTTCTTCGGGCAAATATTGGGACGGATGACGCGGCTGTGCTACAAGTTCAGTTCGATGTTGGGATATGAAATCGTATCGAATTCCCGTGACACGGCGGCAATTCTCCATGAAAGATGAAAGAGACGACGATTGAACCTTATCTCCCAATGTTGGAACGGTTCGAAGAATTTTTCAGGGAAGAACTGGCATCCCGTTTGTCGGTCGAATCCGTTGATTCCGTGATGGAAGCGGCTGTCGAGAATTTTCATCGTATCTCCGCAATCATTCCGGATGTCCCGCCGACATCACCATGGGTGAAAAACATTATCGGTATAGCCTATGAGATCGGTCTGTGGCAAGAACTGTCGGCCAGAGGATGGAGTCCGGCAGAACTTTCCATTGTTACGCAGAAAGCATTGAAAAAGCTCACGTTGTCGAGTATCCCTTCTGAAAAAATTTCGGAAATACGCGAAATGTTGTGTTCGCCCGACTATGTGCGTCGCATCGCTTCCGCTTCGCATGTTTCCACAGAGGACGATTGGCTGTTCGATTGCGTGTTGCCGAATGCGGACGATACGTTCGATGTCGGTATGGACATTGCCCGGTGCCCGGTCGCCGAACTCTGTTCCCGTATTGGCGTCGAGTGCTTTTTCCCCTATTTCTGCGTGAATGATTATATCACACACGATGTACTCGGTATCCGGCTGACACGGACCCGCACATTGGCACACGGTGCTTCGTGCTGCGATTTCCGGCTGACAAAAGAGCGGGGAGCGGCTGACGGGGCTGTTGTAATCCGGCCGGAAGATTTACAGGAATTTACCAACAACGGATAGAGAGAATCGGATAAAATTCAATATATGGAAACAAAAGAAAAGAAGAAAGAAGGTCTGTCCCGCCTGTTCGAGATCGCGGGGCAGAAGAAAGGGCTGCTTTTTCTGGCGGGTCTGCTGTCGGCAGGCAGCGCCGTGTGTATGCTCGTACCCTATTGGGCGGTGTACGAGGTGTTGAAAGAGCTGCTGACGCACGGTACAAGCCCGGCTTCGGTGGACGAAGCCGGCATGATTCGTTGGGGCTGGATCGCCTTCTGCGGGCTTATCGGCGGACTGGTGCTGCTGTACGCCGCCCTGATGTCCTCGCACGTGGCTGCATTCCGCATTCTGTACGGATTGCGTGTCCGGCTGTCCGAGCATATCGGCAAACTGTCGCTGGGTTATCTCAACAACACCTCTACCGGAGCCATCAAGAAGACGATGGAGCAGAACATCGAGAAAATCGAGGGATTCATCGCCCACACGATTCCCGATTTGGTGAACGTAGTGGCGACGGTCGTGGTGATGCTCGTCATCTTTTTCTCGCTGGATACATGGCTGACGGCGGTCTGTCTGGCCGTGGTGCTGTTGAGCTTCGCCCTGCAATTCTCCAATTTCATGGGGAAGAAGGCACGGGAGTTCATGAGTATTTACTATGATGCGCAGGAAAAGATGAGCGCCTCCGCCGTGCAGTACGTCAGGGGAATGCCCGTGGTGAAGATATTCGGACAGAGCGTCCGCTCGTTCCGGCAGTTCAACGCCGAGATACAGGCTTACAAGACATTCGCCCTGAAATGCTGCGACACCTACCAGAACGGGATGATCGCGTTCACCGTCCTGCTGGGTTCGATGGTGACGTTCATTCTTCCCGTGGGTATCCTGCTGATACAAGGGAATCCGCAGTCGCTCGCATTGGCCGCCGTATGGCTGTTTTTCATCATCATGGGACCGGGTGTGGCTTCGCCCATCTACAAACTGACGTTCCTGGGCGGAAACACCAAGGAGATCGACGAAGGCGTGGCGCGTATCGACCGCATTCTGGAGAAAAAGCCCGTTCCCGAACCGGAACACCCCGAAGTGCCGCAGTCGTATGAGGTGGAGTTCCGCCACGTGTCATTCTCCTACGAAAATACGGAACAGGGCACACGTACCGAGGCGCTGCGCGATGTTTGCTTCACGGCGCCGCAAGGCCGGATTACGGCGCTCGTGGGGCCTTCGGGAAGCGGCAAGTCCACCGTCGCGAACCTGATTCCCCGTTTCTGGGACGTGGAGCAGGGCGAGATTCTCATCGGTGGCGTGAACATCAAGAACATCGCTACGACGCAGTTGATGGATACCGTTTCATTCGTCTTTCAGGATACGTTCCTGTTCTACGACACGCTGTACGAGAACATCGCCGTCGGTTCCCCCGCCGCAACGAAAGAAACGGTCGTGGCGGCGGCCAAAGCCGCCCAGTGCCACGAGTTCATCGAGCGGCTGCCGCAAGGCTACGAGACGAGAATAGGCGACGAGGGCGTGTATCTGTCGGGCGGCGAGGCGCAGCGGGTATGCGTGGCCCGCGCCATTCTGAAGAATGCGCCGATACTGGTACTGGACGAAGCCACGGCCTTCGCCGATCCGGAGAACGAATACAAGATGCAGCAGGCCCTTCAATCCCTGATAAAAGGCAAGACCGTGATTATTATCGCCCACCGGCTGTCGTCCATCGTCTCGGCGGACAACATCGTGGTCTTGCAGCAGGGACGGATCGTACAGCAGGGCCAGCACGACGACTTATCCGTCGCCGAGGGGCTCTACAAGAACATGTGGGATGCCTATACGAGCGCTTATCATTGGAAGTTGAACAAAAATTGAATACGGAGATATGAAAAAGAATAGTTTCTTGAACGATATTTTACAGAATACGAGTTGTCCGCAGGGATTCTGGGGACGGATGATTTTGCGGGGAATGAACTGTTTCCACGCTTCGCTGGCCCATCGCGGCATGAAACAGGTGGACTGGCGGCCGGAATGGAATGTGCTGGACATCGGATGCGGGGGCGGCGCCAACGTGAAGCGTCTGCTGAAGCTGTGTCCGCAGGGAAAAGTTTACGGCATGGACCTGTCGGAGGAGAGCGTCGCCTTCGCCCGCAGGCACAATGCGGGAGAACTGGACCGCCGATGTTTCATACAGCAGGGCGATGTCTGCTCCCTGCCTTACGGGGACGGGGCCTTCGATGCCGTTACGGCCTTCGAGACCGTCTATTTCTGGTCTTCCGTCAGCAAGGCGCTGGCCGAAGTCTTCCGCGTGATCCGGAAAGGGGGCTGCTTTCTCATCAGTCTGGAAGCGAGCGACCCCGAACTCGGAAAGGCGTGGACGGAGCGGATAAAGGGAATGACGGTGTACGGAGCCGAAGAACTGAAACAGTTGCTGTCCCAAGCCGGCTTTTCCGACATCCGGGTAATTCAGAAAAAAGAAGAACTGCATATCGTCGCACATAAATGAAAGGAGTGGAACATGAATGCGATTAAAAACATTACGATAGGCCATACGGAACGTCTTTACAAGCCCGTGGGCTATACCATGCTCGCCAATCTGGTCAACATCATACCTTTCTGCCTCTCCATCGAGGCGGTGCGCATCATCTTCGCCGCGTTCGACGGCAGCGGACGACCGCTCGACACGGCAAGACTGTGGTGCATTTTCGGCATATTGGCTGTCTATATGCTGGTGATGGCTTTGGCCGAACGGGCCTCCTACCGGGCCAATTTCAGAGGAGCCTACGAAATGAGTGCGTCGGGGCGCATTGCACTGGCGGAACATCTGCGGAAACTCTCTCTCGGATTTCTTTCCCGGCGCGACCCCGGCGATCTTTCGTCCATGCTCGTTACCGATTTCACGATGGCCGAGACGGGCATTTCCCACCATTTGCCCCAACTGATGGGAGCCGTCGTCATGCCCGTGCTGGCATTCCTCTCGCTGGTATGGATCGACTGGCGGATGGCCGTTGCCATGTTCGCCGCACTGCCGGTCGCCTTGCTTGTCCTATGGATGAGCACGAGTGTGCAGAAAAAGTTGAGCGGCAGGCAGATACAAGCCAAAATCAATGCCGGGAACCGCTTGGAGGAATACTTGCAGGGCATTCGCGTGATGAAAGCCTACAACCTGCTGGGCGACCGCTTTGTCCGCCTGCGCGATGCTTTTGCGGAACTGCGCCGTGCCTGTATCCGTCAGGAAGCCATGCTGGGGCCTTTCGTGCTGCTGAGCATTACATTGGTGCGGGCCGGACTGACCCTGATGGTGCTGTGCGGAACCTACCTGCTGTTGGGAGGCGAACTCTCGCTGCTCGTCTTCGTGCTGTTCCTCGTGGTCGGCTCGCGCGTGTTCGACCCGCTGACTTCGGCGCTGACCAACTTTGCGGAGTTCCGCTACTTCTCCATTGCCGGAGGGCGTATTCTCACGCTGATGAACGAGCCGGAGATGGAAGGCGAACGGCAGGCGCCGGCCACCGGCGACATCCGGTTCGAGCATGTGTCGTTCGCCTATCAGGACAAGAAGGTGCTTCAGGACGTTTCCATCGCGTTTCCGAGAAACACGCTGACGGCTCTCGTCGGTCCTTCGGGGAGCGGGAAAAGTACGGTGATGAAACTTTGCGCCCGATTCTACGACCCGCAGCAGGGGCGTGTCCTTTTCGATGGCGTTCCGATGAAAGATATAGAACCTGAAAGTCTGATGAGCCGCATCTCGATGGTGTTCCAGGACGTCTATCTGTTTCAGGACACGATACGCGACAATATCCGTTTCGGAAAGCCCGGTGCGACGGACGAGGAGATCATCGCGGCAGCCGAGAAAGCCTGCTGCCACGATTTCATCATGCGCCTGCCGCAGGGATACGACACGATGGTGGGTGAGGGCGGTTGCACGCTGTCCGGCGGCGAGAAACAGCGCATATCCATCGCCCGCGCCATCTTGAAGGATGCGCCGATTATCCTGCTGGACGAGGCGACCGCATCGCTCGACCCGGAAAACGAGGTGGAGGTGCAGAAAGCCATCGACACGCTTATCAAGGGACGCACCGTCATCGTCATCGCCCACAAGCTTAAGACGATCATGAATGCGGACCGGATCGTCGTTCTGGAAGACGGACGGGTAAAAGAACAAGGCACGCACGACGAACTGATGCGGCACGAGGGGCTTTATGCCCGTCTGTGGACGATTCAAGAGAAGTCCGCAGGCTGGACCGTATAGAATAACGGGAAGCCCGGATAATAGGACTTTCACGAAAAGCCGGAAAGAAGGCAAGCCCCTCTTTTCGGCTTTTCCTTATTTTATCGGCATTGTCGTAAATCAGTACGACGGCATAGTTACTGTTTCTGACTGCTGAACGATGCTGCGTTATTCATTGTTCGCTGGACCTTTCGGTTATGGCAGAGACAAGACGGCTACCCGGCCTCGTGTCCGGAAACACCTTATTATAATTATACCGAAAAATTTCCTTTTCAAGTCCATATTCTATACCCGTTATATCCCGTTCACCTCTCCTTTTTATTTATTCTCGTTCTTATCGCTCCCTGCCGCACTCCCTTGTCGGTGTGATTTTCCCATGCGAAGGTACAGCGTCATTCGGTCGTCAAGTACCGCTCCGCTAACCGGCTCGCGGATTTGCCCGGCAGCCTTCCCAAATCGAAGATGACCTTTCGGTCCCCGCCGTGCTGCGCTGTCGGGTTGGGTATTCCGTTCAATCCCCGGCGGTTTCCTTGCCTTTTCCTCATTTTCCCGCTGTCTGGCCTGCATGTAAAATCTATCCCGATAAGGAAGCCGGAACAGCTTCCGAAAAAAGGGAAGAAAAAGTTTAACGAATAAAAATTAACGATTATGCCAAACTGGTGTTCAACAGCGTATGTGATAGAGGGCGACGCGCAGGAAATCAAAAGCCTCTATGAGTTGATGAAAGATTTGCAGGACAGAAAAACGCCTGCCGTGAAAAACGGCTTCGGGACATCATGGCTGGGGTGTCTTGTGGATGCCTTGGGCAAGGACTGGGACAAGGTGAGTTGTCGGGGAGATTGGGCAAACCTCGAAATGGTAGGCGAAACCCTCCGCTTTACGACGGAGACGGCATGGGGGCCATGCAACGAGACATTCGACCTCGTGTGCGAGAAATTCCCATCGCTCCGTTATTATTACCAGACCGAAGAGCCGGGAATGGGCTTCTACGAGACCAACGACAGCGAAGGCAAGTATTTTACCGACAAATACATAGTCGATTTATGTACTGCCAAAGGCAAATACTTCTGCGAATATTTTGCCGACAGGGAGAGCCTGTTTGCGTGGCTTGGCGAGGTCGCAGGAAAAACCGTCCGCTCGGAACAGGATGCCAAGGCTCTGTTTGAAGAATGGGCGCAGGAAAACCCCGATTCTTGCTGCAGTATCAATGAATATGTGGTCGTGGATTAAATCGGACAGACAGCCATGAGAACCTATCATTGGAAAGAGTACGGCTTTATCGGGACTGTACCCGACTTCGCCCGGCATTTCGGGATATGCAAAAGCCCGACTTTCGTCAATGCGGTGCGGAGAGTGTCCCGACACGTTTATAACTGCATGAACGCACGGGAACAGGCGGAATATGAAGAGAAGCGGGAGCGGGTGAAACCCGCTTACCGCCTCTATCTGGACGAGGAACGCACACGTTTCATCGAAATGACGAAAGAGGAGTACGAAGCTGTCGGCCTGCCCGTGGTGCAGGAAGAGGTCGGCATGTTCAAACTGTCTTACAGGAACAGAAGCCTGCCCGCATCGTTTGTCGGAAACGGTCGGGACGAAAGCCCCGTGGCTTCGGCCATGAAAAAATATCGGGCAGAAGCCATGCGTTTCGCCGGACAGGTCATGCTGGCTACGGGTTATTTCAATACCCGTCTGCCGACCGAACAGCCCAAAACCGAGATAAACTATACGGAATTGCGATTGTCGTACAGCAACGGTATCGTGTTCTATTTTGTCGCTGACCGTAGCCGTGACGGAGTATGCGGCTGTTACCTGCAACGGATAACGCTCGACGGCAAGCAGATATATAACGGCTGTTTTAGCCGATATTCCAGCGTCGATGACGTTTTGCAAAAGACACAATCGAACGGAGAATGCCAAAATGCCCATTACCATTTTATAGAGTAGACGATAAGCCCTCTCGGACAGTAAAAGTTCGAGAGGACTTTCTCTGTACGCCGTTTCCACGGAACGACCTCCTTTTTTAGCCAATGTTCCGGCTTTTTTATACAGTCCGGCTTCTTCCCCTTTTACTCCACTATCGTATCTCCTTCTTTCCCTTATCTCGTTTCCGCCACTTTCTCGCCGGTTGGATTTTCCCATGCAAAGGTACAGCGGTCGTCCGGTGTCAAGTACCGCCATGCTAACCGCTCGTGGATTTGCCCGGCAGCCTTCCCAAATCGAAGATGTCCTTTCAGTTCCCTCCTTGCTGCGCCTGTCGGGTTGGGTATTCCGTGAAATCCCCGGCTGTTTGCTTGCCTTCCCGTCCTTTCCCCGCTGTCTGATCTGCATGTAAAATCTCTCCCGGCAAGGAAAGCTGAAAAGCTTCCGAGAGGAGGGAAATAAATAACTCGGAGTTTAATTTAACTTTTATGTATTATGCACGCAAATGGTAATCAAATTATGGAAGGGAAAGTTCTGGACGAACAGGTTAAGATAAGAATTTTTGAGGCATTCCGGCAGTCATGTTTTTTGTTTGATGAAACAAGCGGTCAATGCGCCTATATGGGGTCGGTTCGTAAATGCGATGGGAAGTGTCGCCTAATGCTACGCTTTAAGCAGAATCTGGATAAATTGTTTTGTTGAAAAGGAATTGCAGCCATTGGCTGAACCTTATCGACAAGTTCAATATAGCGGATAGAAAGATATATTAATTTTTAATCTTGACAAGATATGAGTATAATATGTACACGATGTGGCGGTACGCAGGTAGTATGCGAAGCCACAGTAAACCCCAACACCAAAGTGATAACGGAAATTTCCGACGATTCTTTGCAATTCGGCCGGTGCGAAACCTGTAAGGCACGAAGCGTCCTGACGGATGTAGAGAAGACAAAGGCCGCCATCAAGAGCGGATTTGCCGGATTTGTCGAGGCGAACGGCAGGAAGCCCCATTATGCAAGTTGTCGGATAGTATGGAAGTACACCAACGATTCCGAAGACGTAAAAATCCGGCTGCTGGAAAGCGGTGAAAGTATTGGAAACGACATGTTCTTCTCCTGCAACAGCCTCCATGCCCTCGAATCTCTGGCGGAGTTCGGAAAAGAACCGTTCATCGTAACGGAATGTTACGGGTTCAAGACCTTAACAGAAGAGGAAATCTCCGATGAAAAAGCGTATGAATACGAGTTCGGAGACGAGAAAATCGTTGTTACAGGTAAAGAAGTACGTGCATTTTACTCGGAAGTATACAGGCAGACGGCACAGGACATCGAACAGTTTGCAGCCTATAATACGGCAAAACGCATGTATTACCGGAAAAATGATTGCCAGCTTACCCCGGAGCTTGTCCGACGGTTGCTCGATGAAGAACATTTGATGAAAGCAGGTGAATCCGACAGTTTCACGATTCAGTTGTTCTTCCTGTGGCATGTGCGGATTCGGAAAGAACCTGAAAATTTTGCACCGTTCAAATACGCTTTGGAAGCCTGTTGCTTGGATAACGTACAGACTTTCAGCCGCCGATACATCACGCTCGAAAAAGCATTGCTTCATTGCCTGAACGGTTTCAATGAAAACGCTAATATTCAAAACCGCTACCAATCCCTGCAAGACTATCTTCTGGGACAGGCGCACGGCAAACGCTGATAAATAGCCTCATGCGGCACAAGCCTCCGAACCTGCAAAGCCGGTTTCGGGGGCTTTATTCCGCAAGGTCGTCTCTCCAGTTATATGCCATACCCGGCATGTCACAAGAAATTCCTTTTTAAGCGGACGTCCACCTGTTATAACCCTTATACCCCATTTCCATTCCTTTCTACCTCCCGATAGCGTTTCCCGTTTTTGCTCCTGACGTTACCCGACAAATCAAGGCAAGACACACGACACCCTATGCAGCTGCAAAGGAACGTCGGAGGAGTTAAACTCTTTTATATCACATTCCTGTGAATCTTAATAAAAAAAGTCGTTCATGGCACCTTGTGGAATTGATTTTTATATATTTGCTTCTGAAAAAAACATACTGGAAACAGTGCCGGATAGTATGTGAAGAACAGAAACTTTTGGGAAAATAATATGTAAATACAAAATTATAAAAACAAAAAAATGATTAGAGTTGCCACGATAAAGGATGCTTCAAGACTTGCGGAAATACAGATTTTCTCTAAAAGAAAAGCCTTTCGCCCTATTTTTCAAAACGATGATGTTTCCTTTAATGAAATGTCGGTATTGCGTCTTGCATTATATTATCAGGATGTTATAGGAGCTTTGGACGATATATATGTTTTTGATGACGGGATTGTAAAGGGGATGATGAAACTGGATTGTAAAAACAGTATATGGGAATTGAAAGAGTTGTATGTAGATCCGTTCTTTCAAGGAGAAGGTGTTGGGACAAAACTTATGCGCCATTTCCTTACAACAGCAAAAAGTCACGATGTAAAAGAGGTTTACCTGTGGGTGTTGGAAGAAAATTTTGCAGCAAGAAAATTTTATGAGAGCCACGGGTATGTCTATACAGGAAATAAAAAAGAGTTTTCCGATTCAGGAAAATATCTGTTGAATTATGCATTACGATTAAAAGCCACCTTATAATCCGGCTCGCGTTCCGAAAATTCCGCTTTGCCGGGCACGTGAAGTCCCTTGGACGGTCAAAAGGTTCAGGGGGCTTTTTTTGTCAATCGCCCTCACAGGCAGATTTTCTTTTTTAGCCGTTATTCCCACTTCTATATACAATCGGGCTTCTTCCTCTTTTATTCCGGTTATCCCATTCTTTCCCTGATCTCGCCCCCGTTGCCTCCTCGCCGGTTGGATTTTCTCATGCAAAGGTACAGCGGTCGTCCGGCGTCAAGCACCACTATGCTAACGGCTCGCGGATTTGCCCGGCAGCCTTCCGCAAATCGAAGATGGCCTTTCAGCCCCCGCCTCGTACCTCGACGGGTTGGGTATTCCGTGAAATTCTCCGGCCGTTTGCTTGCCTTTCCGTCCTTTCCCCGCTGTCTGGCTTGCATGTAAAATCTCTCCCGCCAAGGAAGCCGAAAGGCTCCGAAAGCAGGGAGAAGAAAAAAGCAAGTTCAACAAATTAAAAATTTAAAGTTATGCACAGCAAGATTTTTCAAATTACCGAAACACGGGTGAGCAAGGACAACTACCTGAACGAGGACACCCTCACGCAGGGCGACGATAGTTTCTTTGACTATTGTGCGGAGATTGACGATGAGGAACGCCAGTTCCATATCGACAACTTGGTAAACAACATTCTGCCCAAAGGCATGTTCGAGCTTGTTTCCGACGATACCATACGCTACAAAGGCGGTGCGGAACGATGGAGAGAAGATTTCATCGCAGACATTCGAAGCAGGGCGGAAGCCCTTACCCCCGAAAGCGTGCAGGACTGGATTGGCCCGGTCTATCAACTCGAAAAGTTCCTGAAAAACCCGCTCGATACCGCTTACTGGTTCTACATGGACGAGGAGGGGCTGCAATCCAACGCCGAGCAATCCTACGAGTTCCTGCGGCAGGCATGTGAATTTAAACCCGGTACGCTGCTTTACATCGGCGGTGTCATCGACTATCATTTTTAACCTCAAAACGCTGAACGATGAAAGGTACGGAACATTTCAAACGGACTATCAAGGAATACTTGGACGGCAAGGCACGGACGGACGAACTTTTCGCCGTCTCCTATGCCAAAGAAAACAAAAACTTGGACGATTGTATCACATTCATTCTCAATCAAGTCAAGGCAAGCGGCTGTTGCGGAATGACCGACGACGAGGTGTGGTCGCTCGCCATTCATTACTATGATGAGGACAACATCGACGTGGGCAAACCTATCAGTTGTGGCGTCGTGGTCAATCACAAGGTGGAGCTGACCGAAGAAGAAAAGGCGCAAGCCCGAAAAGACGCGCTGAAAGCCTATCAGGAGGAAGAAATGCGCAAGATACAGCAACGCCACAGCAGGCCGAAGCCGACCGCCAAAGCTGTACAGAATACCCAAACGGAACTCTCACTCTTCGATTTCTGACCATGAAAGCACGGACAAAATTTCAGCATCAGGTAGTAGCCGCCAACGGGCGGTTGCTGCCTATCACGGAGAAACAGGCAGAATG
This sequence comes from Blastocystis sp. subtype 6, assembly GCA_000963415.1. NCBI lineage: Eukaryota > Bigyra > Opalinata > Blastocystidae > Blastocystis > Blastocystis sp. subtype 6. The sequence goes on along the minus strand of JZRM01000027.1, from coordinate 94,109 downwards.
GGCGTTCCGGCATACCGTCGGACATTACGCTTTTCGTACACCGAGCGGACAAACGACCTGCCTCGATTGCGGTCATAGGTGGAACGAGACAAAGGCGAAGCGTTGCCATTGCCCGAACTGCCACGCCAAACTGACGCTCAAAGACACGCTTTGCCGCAAGACAGATGAGAAAAGCTATTTTTCTGTCATCACCACGCAGGACGGATTTCAGGTGCAGCGGATTTTCAGAATGAATGTCTGTTACCGCAAAGGCAAGAACGCATGGACAGACGTGTGCGAAGTGGCGAGATACTGGTTGGACGAGAACGGGAAAACCGCTTTGACAGCCTTGCAACGGACAATGGGGTGTTATTTGGACAGCTTTCTGTACGGGTCGGGATTGGAACTGCGGAACGACAATTACGTGTACCAACGCATAGCCGACTGTTATGTCTGTCCGGGCTACACGGTTATCCCGAAGTTACGGCGCAACGGGCTGAAAGGGTCGTTTGCCGACATCGCCCCGCAAAAGCTGATGAAAGCCCTGCTATCGGACAGCCGAGTGGAGACAATACTTAAAAGTGGACGCAAACGAGACCTCAAGCACTTCATCGACCACCCGCAGGATTTGGATTTCTGTTGGCCGTCCTACAAAATCGTGTTACGCCAGAAGTATCGGATAACGGACATTGGAATATGGGTGGATTATCTCCGTATGCTCGACAGATGCGGCAAGGACTTGCACAACGCCCACTATGTTTGCCCCGCCGATTTGAAAGCCGAGCATGACAAGTATCAGAACAAGGTGCGTATTCTCCAAGAGCAGGAAAAACGCAAGGAGCAGATGAAACGGGCGAGGGAAAACGAGGCACGTTTTAGGGAGTTGAAAGGCAAGTTCTTCGGTCTGGAGTTCACGGACGGAACGATAGTCGTCCGTGTACTGGATAGCGTGGAAGCCTACTACGACGAGGGTAATGCGTTGCACCACTGCGTGGGACAGTGCGAATATTACCTCAAACCGGATACGCTGGTATTCTCCGCACGGATAGAGGACAAGAGGGTCGAGACCGTAGAATTGAGCCTCGAAACATTCAAGGTGCTGCAGTCGAGAGGACTGTGTAATAAAAATACGAAATATCACAAGCGGATTATGAACCTCGTGCATAAGAACATCGCCCTTATCCGAAAGCGCATGGCCGCCTGATACCGGCTGCGGAAGTTATATCGGGCAACCACCTGCCAATCGGGACAGGTGGTTGTTCATATTCCCGATAAAGGCCATGTCGAACATTCTGTTATACAGACAATTCTTTTTCCATTCCCTTACATTTTGTCCGATGGACAATCGTTCGACGTTTTTTTTGCCCTTTATACCCCAGACACATACTGCCGTCGTTTCCTGTTGTAACGGCCGGAGATCTTTGCCTCCATTCCCTTTGTATGCTTGGGCGTATCATTTCATGGAATCTCCACTATCGCCACGGCCTGTTTTTACGCAGCAAAGGTACGGCGAACGAACAGCGTGTCAAGTACCGCTTCGCTACTCCGGATAAAATTTGACGCAAACTTTCCGCAATCGCAGATTGCGGCATTTCATAAAATTTTAACCTCCGTTCCTTGCCTGCTGTTCTTGCTTTCGCCGTTGGGAATTGCACGTAAAAATCAACCCTTTGGGCGAAGTCGGAAGGCTTCAAGAAAAGGGAAATAAAAAAACAGAACAATGACAGCAATAGAACAGATTATCGCCATAGCTGAACAATTAGGCTGGCAAGTTAAAACCGATACCGACAAACCGAACCTCGTGGTGTTCGATTTTCAGCAATACACACCTCACGGGCAGGATTTCAGTTTCTCGGTTGAGATGAAAGGCAATGACACCGACAGCTTGTTACAGGAAGTTGAAACATATTACGAAGACTTCGACCCCGACTATGAAGCCTACCTGTGGATTGGTACGGACGGGCATGGCAAGAACGGCGCACCTTACCGAATCAAAGACATCGTGAGCGATATGGAGCAGGCGGAAGCCATGATAGAAAAACTTTATGAAACATTAAAAACAACCATGCAATGAGAACGAAAACCCTCTACACACGAGACGCCGAAAAGGCAGGAATAAGCCGTTTCCCAAACTTTCACCGCACGGGGAACATAACCGGCATGAAGCAGCTTTACTACGGAAAAAACGCCCTATTGGTACGTTGCGGGAGTCAGATTTACAACGTATCGAGCGAACCCGAAATTTACTACAACATGGCTCATTAAATGGTATTCATTATGAAAAGAGCAAGTTACAAGAAAGATTTTCAGAGTTGGAAAGGCATAATGGCTCTAAAACTGCTCTGCTGCAATATAGTTGCAGGCCGTTTTGATTGGAAGAAATACTGTACGCCACAGTCTTATTGCGGTCAGGAAATTTGCGTTGTACCGCTGCATTGCTCCTACGGACAGATAGGCTATACCGTGCACTTCCCTTATTCCGATATACCGGAAGTGGAATACGATTGGGAAATGAACAAATTAACTATCGACAAAGAGAATTGGGAAAGCTATTTAACGTGAGTATAATTCAAAATATAGCCAGTTGCCCGTCTTTGAAAAACATACATCAATGGCGGGCTTCTTTCAAAAACAGTATGCTGTTATGGTAGAAAGGGAGTTGGAAATAAAGTTATATTAAAGGAAGTGGGGCATGGAATATTCAATATCTTTATCTTCAACCATATATTTTTCCTGAAATTGAGCAATTTCTTTGCAAAAATCATCTGTCATACAATAAATCTCCGTAATTTTGGTCTCTGAAAACATCATGGTAATTGCTTAAATGTTAATTGAATACTATAAATTCAATACTTTTATTGCTATGTGCCTAATTTATTTACAGAATTAGAATTGAAAGAATATGACACAGACTTTTTATACCCAATGGCAATCTTCTGTCCTTGCAGACGCAGAAACTTATGTTTCAAAGGAATACAGTAATTTCCAAACGGCATTGCTACGTGAAATATCCAAATATGCAGAAGCCGTGGATGCGGCGGTCGTATCCGAGAATAAGGGGCATTATTATACAAGTTGCTTTATTGAACGTAATGGTAAGTTTGTATACATAAACCATTCTGCGGATGTGCGGATGGATGATGGGATAAAGATAGAACTCGGTTCGTTCATGATACGGACTGCCCGGCACGCAAAGGATTATACCGGCGGAAACAATCAATATTGCGATATGCTGCAGTTACAGTCAATGATTGACAAACTGCTGTCGTAATGATAACATATAGTCTGTAGCGGAATGAAAACCGGTAGGGACTATAAGGATGTGGAGCGCCTTCAGTATGAAATCGCTCCACATTCTTCATATTACGCTGCCGTTACCGACGCAGACCGCCGCCATATTCCGCCTCTTGTAGCTCCTCCCTGTATTCTTCAAGCTCGTTCAGCTTCTCGTTCACGGCTTGCAGGTTGGCCTCCAGCGTCATGTTGTGGTCATAAGGGTAATGATGTTGTACGGCCATCCCTGCATTGGTGGCCGTACCCACGTCCAGCGTATCCTTGTCCCTGTTGTACCTTGCATACAGAATATCTCCGTTTGGCATTTCGAATACCGGCATTCTCTGATGTGTCAGTTCAGCAAACTGTTCCGCCGCCATATCTTTGGCCACCTCTTTCACATCATCGCTGGCACGGTCTGTGCCGTAACGTGTGATATGGTCCCGCACCTCCTGTTCCGTGTATTTCAGCATGATGTCGTATGTGCCTCCGACACTTCCGTTGTACACCACGGCAAAGTCCTTATCTTCAATCAGCAGGTCATCGCCCCGGTTCTGGAGGGGAGAAGCGTATGTATGCTGCTCGTCCATGCCGTTGCCGTCGTAATACTCCTTGGCGAGCGCAAGCAGACCCTTGTAGTCGCCTTTGTCCTTCAATTCGTCCAGTTGCTTCGTGTCGTCAGCGGTTTGGAGATAGGCCACCGAAGCATAAAAAATACGTTCCTTGGCAGAGCGTTTGTCCTCTTGCTCTTCGGTAACATTTTGTTCCAACTCCTGCGCAATCTTATCCACCTTTTGAGTAACGATTGACGAAGCTCTTTTCACGTCCAGAAGCGTTGTCTTGATAAACTGTGGGGATTCTTTCAACTCATCGAGCCACCCTTTGAGGTATGCGCAACTGTCTTCCTTTATATGCTTGGTCATGCCGTAGCGTTGTGCGACCAACGCGCTGCCCAGTTCGGCCACCAGTTCCTCGCGGGCATACTCTTTCGAACCGAAAGAGGTAGGTTGGAGTCGGTCAAGCACACCTTCGGCACCCGTGGAATGGACCATCTCATGGAACAGCGTTCCGTAGAAAGATTCCCCGTCTCTGAACTGCTCCTTTTCGGGTACGACAATCTCGTTCTTTGTGATTGAGTAGTATGCTTCGTTTTGGTGCGTCGGTTTGATGGGACAAATCCAAAGGTTGTCCTTTATCATCGCATCGACAGGCCCAAAACTGAAATGTTCGCCGTTTTCGACCCTTTTCCCGTTCTCTCTTTCCAACTGCTCCCATAACTCCGGTCGAGCCTCCTGCAGGTTGGTCTGGGCGACATTGAACACCCGGAACACCTGCATTTTCGGATAGACATTGTATTGCGCCTTCTCTTCGTCGGAGAGTTTCTTGTAGTCGTCGTACTTGATTTTCTCCTTTGTTTCCTTATGTATGCAGGTGAATGTGGTCAGCATGACGGGAAACGATTTCTCGCCGCGCAGTACAGATACACGGGGTAATTCCTGCCCGTCCTTGCCGGGCTTGTTGAGCCGCTGCACGCAGTCAAAGGTGCAGAAGCGCGGAATCTTGTACCCCTCATTCTCACAATGCAACAGTAACATAAGGGCGTTCATACCGTTGTACTCCCGCCCGGAAAGGTTACGCGGCCATTGCAGTGCCCCCTCGGTAAACCACGGCTTATGCCAGTCCTTGTGGATGCTTTCGATTTTCTCGATCATCATCTCGGCAAAGAGGTCCAGCGCCTTGTCCTCGCTGCTCGGCCCCTCCGTATTTCGCTTTCTATAACCGGCCATGACTGCTACTGATTGAAGTTATCCGATTCGGGAATATATTGCGCCAGTTCTTCCACCCGGCAGGAGATGTCCGGCTTCCCGTTATGTACCGAGACCGTCATTTCGCCCTTGGCTTCTACCTTGACGCCCGGTTGCAGCCACTCTTCACGTTGCCTGTCGAAGCAGAAGAAACGCACCCATTGGTACTCGAAATTCTCATCGACCTTTTCGGTGCTGAATGCAGAGAACATCGTGTAGGACTTATCCTTTTTGTCCTTCCGTTCCTCGATGTTCTTGCCCACCTTGCCCCGGAACGACAGTTCGCCCTTGATGGAATCCGCGATGTCCGCCGCCGGGCCGATACGGTCGGCAAAGAGGTTGAAATAGAGCTTTTCGCCCCGGCGTTTCAGGAACAGCGTCCCCGCAACCTCGACACGCAATCCGTTTCGATAGCCGGATACCTTCTTCTGACCGCCCTCCTTGCTGACACTGATCTCGACCGTTTCGTTCCGACCGTCCTTGCCTTGGAGCACGACGCGGAGCGGAAAGGTCAGGAATGTTTTCTCTTCTTTGGTCGTGCGCATCGAAGCGTCGCGGCCGATGGTGCCGCACGCCGTAATATTGCATTTAATCATTTTATTTTGTCTTTTAGTGATACATAGTCCACCGGACAAAGCGGGGTGTCTTGAAGTTGAACAGGTTGAAAGCGTTTCCTAATCGGGAGCACGTATTCTCATGTAGACAATCCAGCCGGCAATACCCAGTTGGACGCCCACGATAACGAGTGTTGCTACCCAACCGAATAGCCGGGAACAGAACAGGATATGCAGGGCGCAGACGGACACCCCGGACAAGTACCCGCAAAGTCGTATCATCACGCGTTTTATCATGACTTTTTGGGATTATCTTTTCAGGTTTTCCGATTGTGCCCGTTGTTCGGACATTCCCCGTTCAAAGTTCTGCGACGCCGCCTCCGAGAGGATGACCGTGTTCAGCACGCCGGTCACACGCAGCCGTTTGGCTTCCTCCGAAAGAGAACTGTCGTTCAGCGTCACCGACAGGCGGCTTAACTCGGCAGAGGCCAGTTCCCGTGATACCTGAACGCTGCCGTTGTCCGCCTGCAGGACAGCTCGCCCGTTTTCCCCGACTGTGAGGTCACAGGTTTTCATGCCCGGCAGCAACGCTTTGAGGTCGATACGCCGGCTGTCCATCGCCTCGGAAATGGCTGCCTTTTGTTCCTCCTTGTTCTTGCTGTCGATTTGCGTCGCCAGTAACATCAGGGAGGTAAAGGCGGTCATGGCCATTTCCACGACAGGATCACTGCACCCCGACAATCCCACGCCGCTATCCTCCGAGGAGAGCAGTTTTTTCATCCACGCATCGGGCGAAAGGCTTTTGCCGGTGGCATTCTCTTCTGTTCCCTTATATCGGGCGAGCAGGTCGTTGCCGTTATGTAGTACCTGCTGTTTGATGTGGCCCTTTTGTGCGATTTCAGCCAGATACGCTGCCGGATCGACGTCCCGCTGCGTGCCGTCCGCATAAATCTGCCGGACACCGAAGTGCAGGTGCTCCCCGGTCGTCCGTGTCCCCGTGTTACCGGAACGGCCGAGCTTCTGGCCTGCCTGTACCGTATCGCCTGCCTTTACGGAAACTTCGCCGAGGTGCATGTAGGTACACTGTACCTTGCTGCCGTCCGGACGGGTGTATTCCACGGTCAGCGATTTGTTACCGGGTGCATGGCCTTTGTCTTTGACAGCGACGACCTTGCCGTCTTTTTCCGTGGCCAGGACCGTATCGCCGTCGCACCGGATGTCGATACCCGTGTGCATACGTTCCTTGCCGTCTGCCGGATCTTGCCGCATACCGAATGGCGAGGTGACGAAAAGAAACTCTTTCCGCTCCACCGGAAACGAATAGTCCACTGTATTTCCGACCTCACGGAGCGGGTTCTCTTCCACGCCGAACCGCTTTCCCTGCGTCTCCATTTCCTGCATGACCTGCCGGTCGTACTTTTGCAGCCCGTTCTGTTCGATGATACGTTGCAGGCTGTCGGCATAATGCCCGCCCGTGGCATAGCCCGCCTTTTCGAGGCCCTGTGTCCAGCCCTTGTAGTCATCGGGCGAGAGCGAGAAACAGCGGGCATAGCGGCTGTTCTCTTTCAGGAAGCGTGAGTGGTGCTCATACGAATCGCCCACGCTGTCGTAGCTGCAAAACTTCTCGTTCGGCTTGTCATCGGAATACAGACCGTACCGGCCACCTTCGGCAATCCATTCGGGCGTGGCCTTGATGCCGAAATGGTTGTTCTCATTCACGGCCAAACGGCTCTGCCCGTTGGAACTTTCCAGTATGCCCTGTGCCAGCGTCACGGAGGCCGGAATGCCGTACCTCCGCATCTGTGCCATCGCATAATCTGCGTATTGTTCCGTATATTCTTGATTCTTGTTTGCCATATCTTTACCTCCTCATGGTTGGACGTTGTTCGTTCTCGTTCTGTTCGTCAGTTGCCTCTGCAGGCTCGTTTTGCTGCGCCTTGGACATACCGTCACAATCCATCACGTATGCCCGCAGCGCATGGATTTGCTGCCTTGTTTCCTCATTGCTGTGTTCAAATACCAATATGATTTTGTCCGCATCATACGGAATGCGTTCTTTGGCCGGAGGCATGTCCAGCTCGTTCGCTATGGTCTCCGCATCATACATGGAAGCGTAATACTTGTTCTCATGTTTGAAAAGGACGACCGCTTCCGGTTGTTCCTCTTTGATTTTCTTGTATTTGTCATACAGTTGTTCCGGTATATCTTTTATGGGCAACTCTTTCAAGGATGAAGCAGTTTTGGGGGATTCCTCATTGGCTTGCTTGGGGTGCTTGTCCTTATCCTGCTGTAGGGTATCCTCTTCTCCTTGTTTCTTTCCGGCAGTCTCTTCCTGCGTCTGTCCTTTACGCAGCACATCGGCAAAAAGCGTGGCCGCCAGATGGCGTTTATATTCTGCACGGTCCTCGGCCAGCCACATGCGCTGCCACTGTTGCCGCGTGACGCTCCGGGGCTGCAGTTTCTTCCCGTCGATGGTCGCCACGCACAGAGTTCCTTCTTGTTTGGTCTTGAATACGGACACACGCTGAATCCGGTTCAGGTCGATGTCCTGCGCCCCGCTGCTGAACAGGTCCACTTTCAGGTCTGGCTGTGTTTCCGCCAGTACATAATACTTGTGCGCCAGTTCCATGCGTACCTTGTCGATGTTGTCCATCGCCTGTTTGAGCGTGGAGAAAAAACGGTTCACGTCCTCCTTGTCTGGATAGATACTGTACCCGTTCTGATGTTCGGGCTTCAGATACAGCGCCCAGCGGTTCTTGTCGTCCTGGATCATCTGTATCTGGTCGAAACCGATTTCGTCCGCCCGTTTGACCGCAGGCGTCACGTCCAGTGTGGAAAGCATCTCCAGTGCCCAGTTCTTCAGTCGGGCCAGTGATACCTGTTTCTTGGCGAAATAGGCATCATCGGGCCTGTACCCCCATGCGCCGTCGGGATTGAAGAAACGCACGTTTTCAATACCTTCCCTTCGCAAAGCCCTGCCGATACGGGCCTTGTTCATGCCCGGCACTTCGTTGTCCACCTCCGGCGACGCACCGGCAGGGAGTATCACATCCGCCGATTTCGAGGACGGATCGATGACGATGACAATGGTCTTGTCCTCCTTGTTCGGGTGTTTCCGGATTTCATCGGCCACGTAGAAATGCTTGGGTAACTGCTCCTGCATATCCGAAGTCTGCCGGCGGTTACGCATCGTGGCATATTCGATTTTCTCGCCCCGTTCCGCCTTGTGGATTACTTCGAGGGCGTTGTTCACGTCGCTTTCGAGGGCATCCATCAGGTTGGGGTTCTCTTTAAGTTCCCGGTTCCAGTAGTCTACCAATTCAAGGCTTTTGTCGGACAGACGGGCAGGCAGTCCCAGTTCCAGCATTTTGATGCCCGAAGCCACCTCCACGATCAGCCGTTCCTGTTTGAGGGCATCTTCCGAAGGACCCATGCCGTTTTTCATCACCATGCCTTCACGGGCCAGCCGTTGTTGGTGCCCCGTGGCGCTCACGATTTGCCGCAAGGCTTCCTGAACGTAGTCGTTATAATGCTCGAAGTTCCGTTGGCGCGGCATATAGACCGCATCGCGGTCCGTCTCGTAATGGGGCATTCCGCTGCCGTCCGAACGCACGGGCACGAGATTGTCCCGCATTTTCAGCAGGAAGTCGTTGAAGCGGATATGCAGTCTCCGTTCATCGGTTTCGGAGTAGCCACGCTCCACGGCACTACCGTCTTTCTGCAATACCGCATCGTAAGTCTCCTTATCCACGTAGGGCAGTGTCGTCTGGTCGATGTTGAAAAGTGTGCGGATCTCCCTGTTATGTATGCCCTTGTACTGTTTCTGCACCTCCTCGTCCAGTTTCAGATAAGCGTCCCGGCTGATGATGTCCTCCGGATTGTTGCGGTGGACGTACTTGTTCCAGTTGTAGAACAGGAACGGAACGCCTTGCTCGTGCTCGCGTACCGATGTGCCGCGTGCCTTGGCATCGCTGTAAAGGGTGAACAGGTTGGTCTTGCACCCGTTCCGGTCCGAATGCAAGGCCATGAACAGGCCGTTGAACGGGCTGACGGCAACACCTTTCGGATAAAATTTCGGAAAGCCCTTGCCCGTAGCGTTGAGCCAGTGTCCCCCGGCATTCGACGCTTCGTTCAAAGCCGTGGAGAGCAGCTCTATCTGACGCTCCTCGGCATTCTTTTCTATTTGCGATTTTTCTTTCATATTCCCATATTTTTATCGGTTACAGGATTATTGAATGCCCCGTGTCCGCACGATGGTTTCCTGCTGTCCGTTGTCATAGTTCTGCGAAGCCATCTGGCGGAGCTTGTCGCTTTGGGCGAGCACGGCATTGGCCAGCGTGTTCAGCGGCAAGGCTCCTGCACGGTAAGCGTCGGCCATAGCGGGGGTGAGCTGCACCGTACAGGGCACACGGTCTATCGTGGCAACCAGCGTGCAGCCTTGTAGTGCCGGGTTCACGATACGCGGATTCAGCGGCTCGTCGGGATAGCGTCTGTACTGTACCTCTCTACCGGTCGTGGCTGCATTTCTGTTTCCCTCCGTCCGTTCTTTTCCCAGCACCTCGTGTCCCGCCTTGTTCAGCAGGTTCGCGCCACCCAAGCCGATAAGCAGCATCTTCAACATCGGATTCTTGACGAACATACCTGCCACTATACTCGCTATCGGCAGCAGGTTGTCTTTCAGGCCCAGCGATTGTGTCCTACCTGTAAACACGCCCAGCAGGATGTCGGGCAGCATGGCCAGTATATAGCCCAGATTACCCGCGACATCGCCTATGCCGTCCAGTCCGAGCGAGCGGACCAGCTCGTCCCAGCCGTTCTCGTTGGTCTGTATGGTCTGTGTTCCCTGACCTGCCTGTTCCTGCCGCATCCCTTCCCCCGCAGAGACGGCGGAAGTCGACACTTCCTTTTCCTCTTTTTCCCTTTGTTTGGGTTTCGATTCCGTCTGTTCCTCCGTTTCGGCTTTCCGTCTTTCCATATCTTGCAGGTAGGCTTCCTCTTGTCCGGGAGCGACAACCATCGGCACGTCTTTATACCGTTCCACCCGTTTCCGTTCCTCCTCGGCGGTTTCTTCCCGCCACGGCATATTTCTATTGTCTGTTTTCCACCAGTCCATAAAATCGAATGTTACAATCGGTATCTTCTTTTGCAACTTTCCGTTGGCTGCGGCAAGAGCCGTGTTTTCTTTGCCCGGTATGCTTGCCGCCTCTTTGCGGAAGCTGTCGAACACGTTGCTGTCGCTGCCGAACACGCCCTTGCTGATACACTCCTCTGCAGAGAGCGGCTGCGTTTCCTCCTTCCCGAAATGGTCGGCAACGGCTGAGATTGCCGTATCCGCACCGATGAACCGTGCAACGGCCGTCCACGAACCCGTACCGCCCAACATGACCGTATCGGCCGAAGCCCCCAACACCCAGCCCGCACCTTTCTCCAACTTGCTCGGCCGGTAGGCAACCTCTCCGCGTTTTTCTATCTCTTCGGCCAGCGGCGAGCGCCCCAAAGCCTGTGGCAATCCCAGCAGGCTCGATTCTGCCGCCTTACGGATGATGTAGTCCGCCGAGGATTTGGGCATACGTTCCTTGACCAGTTGGTCTATCATCAGTTGCTCTACACGATAGTCCACGAAGGCATAGGCGAGGTCGCAGCCCAATTCCTGCGACAGTTTATCGTAACGCTCGCGTCCGACTTCCTTCACAACGACATCGCGCCACTGTCCGGCCATGTAGGCGAGGTCGTGCTGCATCTCCTCCGACGAGAGAATCCTGTCCTTGCACATCCCGATGTAGTCCTCGGTCGTCTTGGAGTTCCACTCTCCCGTAACCTTGAGAGTCTGGTACGGGTCGGCGAGCGGTTGCCCCGCTGACGCCATCATGCCGAGTATGCCGCCCAGGGAGGTCGAATACGCTTTCATTTCCTCGCCCTGTTTTTCGGTCAGGTAGGATTGCGTCTGCGTCATGACGGGGACAAGATGATGGCGGAAATAACTGCTCATCAGGGCCTCCAACTCCGCAAACCTTCTGCTATGTTTGATTCCGTCCATATAATCAATGTCTTTCTATATCATGTTTATTTGTTTCAACAGTTGTTCCTTCGTCTGCTCGATAGCGTTATGGTACACCTCCATTTGCTTGGGGAAAAACTCTTCGAGCCACGTGTCCTTTTCGATATTGTCGTGAATGAAACGTATCGCCTGTTCCCGCTCGATTTCTACCGAGGCTTCCCCTTCCTCCCGGTTGTTGAACCATGCCTTCGTCCACCAGCGGACTCCGGCACGGTCGGGATAGACGGAGACGATTCTCGGTATGTCGAAGCTCTGGATGTCGATGTCCAGTTCCGCCAACGGATCAATGAGTCCGCTGCCCGCTACGGCTTCGTCATGAAGTTTTTTTTTACCTCGCCGCCTGTTGCGGAAAGGTACACATCATGCCGCAGGGCAAGGTAGTTCAGGAAATCCGCTATCAGCAGGTTCTGTACCTTGCAGGCCAGCGGCATGGCTTTGCGCCCCAGTCCCAGCGGGTTGTACATGCTCGGCATCTTCTCATAGAAATACTCCTTCGCAGCTCCCATTGTAAAGATGTGGCGCAGCGACTGCTCCGTATGTGCGGGCACCGTGTACGCTCCCCGCTGTAAATCCTCCATGTAAAGTGGCAGAAAGCGGAGCATCAGCTCTTCTATTTCCCTTTGATCCTTCTCGTTGTCGTTTTTTACTCTTGTTTCCGCATCGTAAAAAGACGCCGCACCATTGCCGTCGGCTTCCTGCAAAGCCTTGATGTTGCCGTACAACATGGTCAGGAACTCTATTGGGTTCAGTTCCTCGCCCTTGAATTTGACTTCTATATGCAGCAGTTCGCCGCTCAAAGCCACCGTTTGTCCGGCTTTCACCCGCTGTCCGAATTGGGCGAATACATTCGACAGATGACCGTATGTCACCTCGTACCCGCCGTAACGGACCGTCTGGCAAATGCCATGTACCGGGTCGTTGCCCACACCTGACACGATGCCGCTGGCCACGGCTGACAGCATGTAACACCTCACGTTGAAGTCTATTCCGTGATGAAAGAACTTTTCTCCCGTTGCCGGGTGTACCTGTTCGCCGTAGCCGAGCGACATCTCCACATCTTTCCCCTGCGGCTCCTCGAACGGCATACAATAGCCGCTGTCGGAGTGCAGAATCATTTCTTCCGTATATTTCATTGTGATATATATTTTCGTGTTTCTATCTTCTCATTCCTCCGCTTTGCGTTTGTTCCTCCGGAGAGAGTGTCGGCGTCTGTGTCCTCGATACCGTTTCCGAGGGAACCGTGCGGACAACGCCCGCATTGTTGCCGATAAGCATCATGCCCAGAAACAGACCGGCGATTTTACCCAGCCAGCCGAAACGTCCGAACACGAGGTACGCTGCTGCGATAAGTCCTGCAATGTTCAATCCCGACACATTGCCCCCTCCGAGGTTTCGCAAAAAGCCGCTGAGCATGTTGAACAACCCACCGCCGGAGGCTTCCCGCAGGAAGTTCGATACCCCGTTCAGTTTCGAGTCCGCGCCTCCCACAGCCTCACCTATGGCAGAGACCGTCTCTCCGGCTTTGTCTTTCAGTTCCTTCATGTCTTCGGTCGTACCTGCAAGGGCATCCGTGGCGGATTTGCCGACTACGGCCTCACTGACGATCCGTGCGACACTTTTGTCGGTGGTCAGTTTTTCCCAACCCACATAACCGACGGCAGCTCCGGCGGTAGCCGTTTTGACCGCCTGCCCGGCTCCCCGAAGGGTCTGCGAGGGATGCAGTACCGCATGACCGGCACTTTTCCCCGTCGCATTGGCGGCCTTGCCCATGCCTTTCATGGCCTTTCCGCCGTATTTCAATATCGTATCCCAAGCTCCCATATTTTTATTCTTTTTTTTAGGGTCTTACATTTCTTCCAATTTGCCGCCAGCGTCTTTGGGCGGCTTTCACGATGTCGTACTTGTCCGCGACAGGGCGTGCGCCCTCGTCGATTTCCCGCCAGATGTCGCCCATCGTGGTGTATTTCACTGCCTTGGTCAGTCGCTGCAGCGTCCGGTTCATCGACCGGAGTTTCGGACGTATGCCGAACACGATCTCCATACGTTCCCTTTCCGTCATCTTGTTGTCCGAGAGGCAGGCCGTGCGTATATCGTTCACGATTTCCACGCTGTTCAATATCATCTCCCGGTAAATCTGGTTGCGCCGCGTGGAGAGGGCGACGGCCAATGCACCCGTCGAATGTCTGCTCAATTGTTTGGTGAAGTCGCCCATGTTGTCTGTAAGCTGCGATATTTCATGGTAAAAACCGTAAATCTGAGCCGCATAGCAGACAATCGAGCGGAACGAGTTCAGGTAATTGTTGAACTCCCGTTGCAAGTCCGTCGTGCCTTCCACTTCTTCCTTCGTCCACACATGCCCTGTAGTTTGCATCAGCATGACCTTCTCTTGGTTTTTCAGTTCCTTCTCGGCCTTGTTGGTATAAACCAGAATCATTCCCGCAAGGGTCGCATCGTTCTGCGCCTGTACCTTCGAGATACCGGCGCACAGCAACAGAATCCATATCGAGATTATCCGCTTCATCGTTCTTCGTTTTTTATTATCCTTTTTTCAACGGGCGATGGCTGCCGCCCTGCGCCAGCGGGACATGGCCAGACGGGCCACCTCGCCGTTGCTGCGGTCTATCATACCCGCCGTTATGTTGTTCCACACGTCGTTCAGGGTATAATAGCGCAGGCTCAAATAGAGCAGATGCAGTTTCCGGCTGAATGCCGCGAGCTGGTCGTTCAAAGCCCACAGGGTTTTGCTCCGTTCCGCCCCCGTGAGCATGTTTTCCGTGCCGCCTTTGGCCACGGCGTCGTTCAGCAACGTGAACACGGAAACCAGCTCCGTCGCCGTCTCGATATAGAGGTTGTTCATGTTCATGCTGGCGACGATGCCCTGCGGGTTGTCCCCGATGGCTTTGCCCAGTTTTCCCAGCGTGAGGAAAATCCGCACGCCGTCGTTATAGAGGTGGGTACAGGCTTTCAGCGACGAAGCATAACCGTTCGCCGTCTTGAGGTAACTGTTGTACTGCTTTTCCCACTCATGTATGCGGTTGAACTCCGCTGCGATACTGTTCTGCATCAGGGCGGTCTGTGTCTGCCCCTTGATTTGTTTGTCTATCTGGCCGTTTATCAGTTCGTTTCCCTCGGCCAAGGCTGCCCATTCCAACGGGTTCGAAGCGGCAACCTGCGCCTTGGCCAATTGCGGAAGCAGACCGGCAAGCACAAAGACCACCCATATGCTAATGATTCGTAATCTCATAGATTCCCTTTTTTCGTTTATTGATTTCCACACGTTCACGGATAATCGCCACGATGTCGTTTCCGCGCCGGATACCGATAAGGTCGAGCTTCGGGCTGTTCCGGTCCGTCGAAAGGATAACGACCGTTTTCAGACCGCAAAGCTGTTGCAGGAGGCTCTGGTGTTCCTGAAAGTCCACGATACGGTACAGTTCCATGTAGTCCACCCTGCGGCAGAAAAGTCCCCGCTCGCAGACAAGCTGTTCGTTGCCGACCCGGTAACATATCCGGCGCAGGCAAATGAAACGATACAGCAGCACGAGGAACAGAAACAAGGCAATGACCGTCGCCATACCGCCAAGCGGCATACCTTCCATGCCGCCGTACACCAGTCCCGCCATGCACATGAATATCAATGGCAGTTCGTCGATGACGAATTGCCCGGCGTGCGGGCGCAGGATAATGTTCCGGACATCTTGTATGGTATATGGCATGGTCATCGGCGAAAGTGTATCTGTCGTTCCTGCCCGGCGTTTTCTTCTTTTTCCGACTCCTGCCCGACAGTCTCTTCACGTTTCTGTTCAGCCAAAAGCTGTTCGTTCCAGCTCGTATGGCGATAATCCGGACTTTCCCAGGTAATGGAGACATCATGCTCCCTGTCAATACCAAGGAACTCCCGTAGTTTCTCTCGATATTCCCGGTAGCACTTGTTCGTGGTATCTATCTGGTCCTGCACGTCTTCCGGGGCACACAACCCGCTCGAACGCATCGACTCCGCTTCTTCCGATTCGGCGTCGAACCGTATGCAGATTTCTTGCAAACCACCCTTGGGCAATAGGTAAAATTCTCCGTCTGTCAAATCCCCGCCGTCCGGTATGGAATCGAGATAGGGTTTCCTCTCCGGCGTTTCCTCTATGGCAAAACGTACTGAGCGGCATATCTCCTTTTGCAAATCCCATGTGAGATTCGACCCTTTCCGGGTATTATCGAAACAGATATGTTGCCGGGCAGGGATGGTAAGATCAAGTATCTCTCTCATCTGTTTCCCGATAGGCTTGCCGCCCGTTGAGATAAAGACCGCCTTTCTCAAATCCTTGTTCTTCGCCTGATGGAGTTGGTAATAGGCCATCGCGTCATAGGTACTCCCGAACCAGTAGATATGTTTGGCCTCGGCAAGAGGTGTTCCGGCAGGACTTGCAATCCACAACCCTTCGCTCTCATTGCTTTCCTCGCTCTTGCCTTTATAGCTATCGCATCCGTCCATTCTCATACGTTCCCGTTCCTCGAAACCCACGACCGTACCGCCCTCTTTGGGCAAGGTCAGTGGAAAAGCGAGACAGGTGTATGCCGCACCGTCTGCGCCGTGTTTTGTTGCCAGGCAGAAATGACGGTGGAAAGCATTCTGCGTGCTGAGGTCGATACCCCGGTTCTTGAAATAGGGATAGAATATCTCCTGCATCTCATGGTCTTGAGGGTTGAATCTGTGCAGGTCGTAGTCTGTTATATCGAATGGTCGTAGGTCTTGCTTGACCGGTACGGTTTGCACCTCGTATTCTTCGAAGGGGATGTTCAGCAGGCGGCTGCACACGAGGTTTACCAGCCGGTTCAGGTCTATTCCCTCATAATATTCCGCGAATAACGCCGGGTGCTCCTTGATGAACGAAACGACGTTGTATTCCTTCTGCCGGGGTGGTTGGCAACAGCATTTTCCCTGTTGCGTTATGACGAACTTGTCACCCCGGATACGCTTTTCCTCACTGTCCGTGCGGATAAACGAGGAGAGGCGTAGTCCGAAGCGTCGGTTCTGGCGATACCCGGCATCAAGCAGTACATCCCGGATATCGAGTCTTTGCAAAAAATCATTATGTGTCAATTTCTTGTCATTCATTGTCTTCTCTTTTCTTTTGTTGTTTCATGTAGGGGGTACTGCGTTGTCATCGGTGGAAACGTGCTTGCCGTTCCTGTTCGGGTTCTTCTCTTCTGGCCGGCTCTTCGTGAACTGATTCTTGCAGCCTGATCTTTGCCAAGAGCTGTTCGTTCCAGTCCTTATAGCCTTTTTCAGCGGGCTCGTACACAATAAGGTCGGTGCTGTCCTCGCCGGGAGCGGGAAGATTACGGATCGCATCCTCTATGGCCATGATATTTTGTCTCATGCCCTCCAGTGTTTCCTCACTGGCCGAACCCTCGGCAAGGGCTATCTCGTACTCGTCTTGGCACACCATGCTCATCTCCTGCAAATATCCGTCGCCGATTGTCCGATAGTCGAGCGTACCATCTTCCCGATAGATTTCTTTGGGACGTAAAAGCGTGCCGATTATCCTGTGAAAGTCGAAGGGTTCGAGTTTTATTTCGTAGTTCTGGTTCTCCTCGCCACTGATACGGACCAGCAGTTTGTCGTCTTTCGTCACGTTGCTGGTGAATGTCTTGCCCGCCTGGGTGAGCGCGAAGTTGATGGCGAAGATCTGTCCGGCACGGTCCTGGTCGAAGCAGAGATGGTGGTAAGCGCGTGGAGTGGCCTTTATCATGGCTTTGAACTGCTGTTGGCTCGGTGCCCCGCCGGTAGAAACGAACACTCCCTTTCGCAGTTCCTTGTCCCATTTCTGGTTAAGCTGGTAATAAGCCATCGCGTCGTAGGCACTCTCGAACCAATAGATACGCTTAGCTTCCGCAAGTGGGGTTTGGGCAGGGCTGGCAATCCACAGCCCCTCGCTCGAATTGCTGCCCTCGGCCTTGCCTTTGTAGCTGCCGCTTCCGTCCATTCTTGCACGTCCCCGTTCCTCGAAGCCCACGACCGTGCCGTCGCCTTTGGGCAAGGTCAGCGGAAAAGCGAGATTGGTGTATGCCGCACCGTCCTCACGGTGTTTCGTCGCCAGACAGAAGTGGCGGTGGAAGGCGTACTGGGTGTAGAGGTCGATACCCCGGCTCTTGAAATAAGGATAGAACTTCTTCTGTGTCTCCCGGTCCTGCGGGTTGAACTTGTACAGGTCGTAGTTCGCGATGTCGAACGGGCGGATGTCCCGCTTGGGCTGTATAATCCGCGTTGTCCGGTCCTCGATGGGATGGTTCAGCAGCCGGTTGCACACGAGGTTCACCAGTCGGTCGGGAGACATGCCCGCACGGTATTCAGCGAAAAACTGCGGGTGCGCCTTGATGAACGAGATGATGTTATAGACTTTCTGCTGCTGTGCTTGGAAGCAGCACTTTCCCTGTTGCGTCACGATGAACTTGTCGCCACGGATACGCCGTCCCTCGCTGTCCAGACGGACATACGAGGGATAGCGCAGGCCGTCGCGCCGGTTCAGGTGGTAGCCCGCGTCAATCAGCACGTCCTGAATGTTCAGCCTTTGCAGGAAGTCGTCGTAGGTAAGGTCTCCTTCTCTCATAATTGTCTTTATCTCCCTCTTCTCATATCGTTAATATCCTGATTCATCTGTGCCTCGAAATTGCGTATAGCCACGTCCCTCGGCGTATCGACACCGGGCTTGAAATACGGACGCGGCTCGCCTCCGAAACGCTCACCGTAGAACTCCGGACCGTGATGATGATGCCGCAGGCCGTGGACGACACCCGCCGTGACGACCGTTCCTGCCGCAAGGGCGGCGAAAATCTTCACGCCGAGACTGCGCTGTGCTTCCGGCCGCATCTTCATGTCCACCTCGCTGAATATTTTCGAAAAGATTTTCATGCGGTGGTAGTCATCGACCGCAAGGAATTTGTCGTAATCCTTCTGGCTGATCTCGTGGCTGATGACCTGCCCGTCGATGACGGCCGTCATCTTGTACTTGCCCTCTATGGGGGACGGGTGTACGGCTATCTCGCCGACCTCGACCTCCCTGCCGTGCCGTTCTTCTCGGTACCAGCCCTTGCGCTCGTCAAGGACGGAAATATCCCGTCCATCGACGGAAGCAGCCGCACCATACGGCATCTCCTGCCGGAGCTGGTTTTCCAGTGGGGAGAGGATTTCCTGCTCCTGTTGCTGACGCTGCGTCAGTTCCTCCTGTACTTCGGGGTGCAGACCAAGGGCGATACGTTGTTTGCTGTCGAGGTCCGCCATCGTTACCTTGTCGGCAAAATCCGCCCCGATAACCCCGTTCAGGACTTCCAGCCGCTTCTCGACCGGTTGTTCCTCGATGGAGTTGGAGGTCAGGACGGCCGTTTCTTCTTCCGTCAGGTCATAGACCAGATCGGCGGTCACCTTTTCGGACTGTACGGTCAGTGTCCGTGCCTCCTTATCGACGATAAGGCCGTGGGAGGCAAGACATTCCTGCCATTTCTCGTTGGAAAAATAGACAGGAGAGCTTATCAGTTCCTTGTAGGTACGGGCCGGTTCCGTGCTGCGCGGACGGCTGACCAGCGGCGTGATGACCGTCTGCAGGTTTTGCAGGACGTCGGCCTGTTGTGCCGGTTGCACCGGTTGTCCGGCCTTGTATTTGTAATAGAAGCCGTAGCCGCCCGACTGCAATTCGCCCGGCTTCATGCGTCCGTCCCACCGTTCAGGGACAATGGGCGGTCCCGGATAGAACAGTTGGCCGCCGACCCGCCGCAGATGGAAGCCCCACTGGTGGCGTGGCGTCCAGCCGAGAAACGGGGGCGGCATACCCAACCGTCCCACATGCCCGTATTCGCCGATACCGATACGGTAGCCGTGCAGCCCCATAGCGACACGGCCGTTGGCATTGCGGGCATGGACGAAGTTCTTGGGCATATAAAAGTCTTTCCCTACAATGCTCGTGAACACGTTGTAGGCTTTCTTGTTGGCCGAGTTTGTTCCCCAGTCCGTCAGGGCCAACATCTGACGCTCGGTAAGGTCGTAGGTCAGCAGCGGCGAATCGTGGCCCTGCACCACGAGCCGGTAGCCCGTGCCGTCGCTGACCACGTGGGCCTGCATACCGTTACGCCTCAATATGTCCTGCATTTCGGGTTGCAGGTCCATCATTCGGGGGTTGGTATTCTTTCGTATCGCCATAATCCGTTGTTAAAAAGGGTTTCCGTTATGCATCTCCGTTCTCCATCGCCGCCTCCAGTTGCTCGTCCTTGTAGTGGACGAACTCGGCGGCGGATTCGTTGCCCGCCATAAGGCTGTGCTCCTTGCAATAGCGGGCATATTCCTCCTGCCATTCGGGCGAGAAATGATTCACATAGTCGAGCCAGCCGTATTCGCCGCGCTCCATCTTCTCGATAAGTACCTCTTCGGAATAATATTGGTGTTCTGCCATATTCGCTGGATGTTAAGATATTATTTGTGAACTCCCGCCGCACGGTTACGCTCGGCGCTTTTCTTCTGTTCGTTCCACAGTTCTTCGGTATATTCCTCTTCGGGAACATAGTCGAGGTTGCCGTCATCGTCCATCACCCAGCAGCCGTACACGCCGAAAGTGTACTTGTCCCACTCGCGTTTGGGCTGTTCTTTCCATTTCTGGCTGTCGCCCGAACAGAAGCGGATGCCGGTCTTGTCATGCAGGTCGATGCCCACCGTGACGGGTTCATCGTCCACGACCAGTGTCAGCGGTTCGCCGTTCTGCATACTGTTTACCTCCATTGTACCGAGGTGCATTATGTCGGCCAGCACTTGCAGGTTGCGCCCGATAATCGGCGTGGGGATATACATCACCTGCTTCGTTTCCTCGTCTATCTGCACGAATGCCTTGCTGTGCCGTCCGTCTGCCGTCTCCACATCGGCAAGAATCGCCTTGCCTGCGAGCAGTTGTTTCTGTTGCGCCTCGTCGTAGCGTTCCAGTGGCGAGGATTCCAGGACGGGATAAAATACCACGTCCGACAGACCGTCATCTCTACGGACAAGGGCGAAGCGGCTGCGGCTTTCGATTAGTTCTCCCTTCTCGTCACGGACACGGACCGGAAGCACGGGAGAGTGTCTGCCGTCGCAAATCTCATCGAGGACACGCATCGGCAAGTCCTCGATCATCTCCTGTGTAAGCCCGAATCGGGCCAGTGTCGGATAGGGCAATTCAATTAGTTCAAATCGTACTACATTCATATTTAATTTTGTATTTTGAATTACACTTTGCAAAGATAGATTCTTTTCATTCCCTTGTATATAATAGAATAATATTAGTGTATTAAGAGAGTTTATTTTTATGTTCAGAGTATGATTTTGCGCATAAATTCATACTCTGAATGCTTTTTTTGTTGTACTTTGGTCGAAAAAGGCCGTGGAAACGGGACATCTTGGGCAGGGCTGGTTATATTTGCCGCATGAGAAAGAAACTACTGGTTTTGATGGCGGGTGCTGCAAGTATCGCAGGCCCCGTTCAAGCACAATTCAATACGGTCTCGACCGTGCCGTCCCGATACAGGGTTGAAGTCGTTTCTGCCGGTAGGGATAATGTGGCGACCTTGCCCGGAAACATGCTTTCCGTCCAAGACTCCTTACCGTCGGCAGGAGACGCCGCCCCGGCATTGCCCGCCGACACCTGCAAACACGTATGGATAGAGCGTTACCTTAGCGTAAGCTATCCGCTGCACCGGATGAAAATCAACTCGCTTTATGGGTATCGGAAAGATCCTTTTACCGGAAAAAAGAAGTTTCACAACGGAATCGACCTCCACGCACGGGGCGACGAGGTGATGGCCATGATGGCGGGAGTGGTAGTGAAAGTCGGGCAGGACAAATCCTCCGGCAAGTATGTGACCTTACGGCATGGAGACTACACGGTCAGCTATTGCCACCTGTCGCGTATCCTTACCCGGAAAGGGGCTGCTATCGGGCCGAGGGATGTCGTCGGTATTACCGGTTCTACAGGACGCAGCACCGGCGAACACCTGCATATTTCCTGCAAGCTCGATGGAAAAAGTGTCGATCCGTTAATGGTACTGGATTACATCAAGTCCATACGCGAAGAGTGCGTGGCGGCACTGGCCGAATCCAGAGAGGCCCCCGCATTAAGTCCTGCGGGTGGAAAACACAGATGATTCCGTTTATTTTTGTTAATCATTTCACGGGAATGGTAAAAAAATGCCTTTATGCTTACCTTTGCAAGGCAAAATTAAGGTATGAAAGGATTCGTTGCTGTTCTATCGTTGGTGCTGCTGGCCTTGGTATGCAATTCCGGGGCGCTGCATGTTCCGGCGGCCGGTGTGGCGGCTGCGCAGGAATGTTGTGTCCGAAATACGGACAACGCCTCTTTTCAGCAATTCCATGACAGAGACTCTATCCGGCAAAAAAAGGACAGCGACATAACAGGCATAATCGGGGAAATCCCCGATGTGGCTTGCCGTGCCGGCGCATCGGTAAAGGGGATGCATCTTCGGTACATATCTGTGGAAACGGCCCATTTTCTCCGAATTTTACAGCGGTATCTCATTTGCCGCATGAACAACCTGACCTATTGTTGTACCCTCGTGCATGACTCTTCCCGTAGCCCGAACTGGGATAATGCCTGCGAGCATTATATCTTCGGGATGAGACGGATTCTGATTTAGCGGTTTGTTTTTTTATCGTTTATACTGACGGTTACACTTGGCTGAAAAGCGGGGTGTGGCTGTTCGTCGTGAGTATATCTTATTATTGAACAATCAGCAAAAATAAAATTTTCAATCCGTATGAATCAAAACATTTCTGCTGCCGAAACCCTGTTTTCCGCAGCGCATCCCGATATAAAGAAGATTACCAATATTTCGGCTCTTATTCTTTCCCTCCTTTTTTGTGCGGTGGGACTGTGCCTTCTGTTTTTCTCGTCGAAAGTGGAAGATTCCTCTTCCGCGTCAGGTCCTGTCCTGCTGGTCGGCGGAATCGCCTTTCTGGTGGCCGGAGGTATTCGCCTGATGATAAGAAAAAGGAGTCTGATATACGTTCCGACCGGCAGTTTGGTGAAAAAAGGTTCTTGTTTCTTCGATGCGGGCGACCTCTCTGTATTGGGGCGGTTGCTGGAGGAGAAGACTTTTGACGGCAAGGCAGAGGTACTGCCGAAGAAGGACGGCGGTGTGCGGATGGACTACATGGTTTCGCAGGACGGTAACTTCGCTGCCGTCCAGTTGCTGAAGTATGTTCCTTACGCTTACGAACCGGCATCTTCCGTACTCCATTATACGGGAGAAGAGGCCAGCGCTTTCGTGAATGCTTTGCGGGTCGGCCGATTCTGATTCTGGAAGGGAAACGGTAACAGTTTCCGCAATTTGGCTCGTCCGGCAGCCGGTTCTATAAAAGAACGGTTGCCGGATTTGTTTTTATTGTGGACTGGGGTTTGTTTCTTTGGAAGGCTTTCATTTGCACGACAAATGTCCGGTTCATACATGACGCCATGCTCTGGAAAAGACCCGGTTGTACGGCAGGTTTTCTTGTACTCTGTATCGTTCCGACCATTTTTTATATGTTGAAGGTTAAAGTAATGAGTTATTATATATACCGATTGTTTGGTATTGGCACGGCTGGTAAAAGCTTGTAATTTTGTACCCGTTTTTCATTTCTTTTAAAAACTATAAAAAAATAACGGGTAATTGTGCGTATATCTGTTCTCGGACTGATACTTATGTTCCTGTTTCCGATAACTCTATTTGCCCAACAGAGGGTGGATGTGACCGGAAAGACCCTTGTCGTTTCCAACAATGGAGAAGGACAAGAGGTGTTGCCCTATACCAATATCTTGGTACTCGAAGCCGGGGATTCCACCCTTGTAAAAGGGGTGATGAGTGATGCCGGCGGGAATTTCCGTCTTAGCTTCCATGCAAAGAAAGAATCGCCTTACCTGCTGAAAGTTTCTTATATAGGTATGAAGCCGGAGTTTCGTGCATTAAATACAGGCAAGACGAAAATCCATGTCGGAAACATTGTCTTGACAGAAGGTCTTGAACTGTCCGAAGTGGTGGTCACGGCTCCCATAAAGGAGGTGGAACTGGTGGGCGACACTACCGTCATCAATGCCGATGCCTACCGGATTCCCGAAGGCTCGAACTTGGAAGAGCTGGTAAAAAAGATACCGGGCTTGGAATATGACAGGCAAAACAAAACCTTGGTTTATAATGGGCTTCCCATTGCGGAAATCAATGTTAACGGGGAAGCGTTCTTTGCAGGAAACCATGCGCTGGCTTTGGAAAATCTGCCCGCCGATTTGGTAAGCAGGATAAAAGTGTATGACAAGCGTAGCGAAATGGAGAAATTCATGGGGATAAAAACAGGGGAAGAAAACTATGTGCTCGACCTGCAAACCAAGAAGGAGTTCAACGGTACACTGATGACTTCCGTAGCCGCAGGCAAGGGTAACAACAAGAAAAAAGAAGCGGAACTAATCAGCAATTTCTTCAAAACCGGCGGGGAAAACCTGTCGGTAATCGCCAAAAGCGGCAACCGCAACATGACATCCGCAAACAAAGACAACCGCCAAGACAATGTAGCGGTGAACTTCCTGAAAAAGTTCGGAAAGAAGATACACCTTAACGGGAATGTCATGTACAGCAATGCTATCAATGGGAACGAGGGGACATCTTACTACGAGCAATACCTGAAAACGGGGAACCGCTACCGCTATGCGACCAGCGACCGCCACAACACCAACCGCATGGCAAGCACCATGCTAAGCATGAAATGGAATATCGATAAGATGACCTTGCTGAACCTTTCAGGCAGCTTTAGTGCGATGAAAGGGACAAACGGGAGTGACAGCCGGCAGGCGACCTACAATGAAAATCCAGAATTGGATATCACAGCACCGTTCAATGGGGAAGAAAACGGCCAAACGGAAAACGATATCCGGGTGAATGGCATCCGCATGAACTCCCGTTCAACAAGCGCCAACCGGCAGTATTTCCTGAACGCCGACCTCACCCGACGGCTGAACGAGAAAGGCAGCAGTTTGGGGCTAACCATGCAATACTCGGAGGGGAGAGGAAAGAACGAGGCGTTTTCCGTGTCCTCCACCACCTATTACCAATTGCAGGATGAGTGGGGTAACGATTCCGTCCTCTACCGTAATCAATATTATGACAGCCCAAACAGAAACCGCAAATTCAGCTTGGGACTGATACTGACACAGCCACTACACAAGAGCCTGCGGGCACAACTTTCGTATAAATTCAGACGGGAAAACCAAAACAACGACCGCAATACCTACGACCTGTCCCGCTTTTTCGACGGTACGGACGATGAACCCTTGTACACCCTGCCGGAAGGCTACGAGGCAGCCTATACCGACAGCCTGAGCAACAGAAGCCGAAGCCACACGACAGCGCATGAAGTGGCCCTCCACCTTAACTATACGGACAGAACTTGGGAAATCAACGCTGGCCTGTCCGTCGTTCCCGAACGGCAGAGTCTCGACCAGAAGACCGGGCGGATGCAAGCCGACACGCTGAGAACCTCCGTGAACTACTACCCGGCTGTTACCGTCTTGTGGCACAAAAAGAAAACACGGGTGCAACTAAGTTACGAGGGAGACACGAAACAGCCGGGACTGACCGAACTGCTGACACTGACCGACAACAGCGATCCGCTGAACATTACACGGGGAAATCCCAGCCTGCGCCCTTCGTACAACCAAAGGGTGCGCTTAGAAGCACGAGACACGAAGATAGGTTTGAACGGAGACATGACTTGGGCGAACACGGTGAACAGTGTGACACGGGCTGTGACGTACAATACCCAAACAGGCGGTATAGAAAGCTATCCCGTGAATGTGAACGGGAATTGGAACGCAAGAGCCACCGTGCGATACCAGAAGCGCATCAAACGCCGATTTTCCGTTACCGCACGTACCGGCGCTTCGTTCAGCCAGAACGTAAGCCTTATCAACGAGGGACAGCAGGAGATGCCGGAGCGCAGTACGACCCACAACACGACACTGAATGCCAACCTGCGTTTTGGCTACCAGCCCCAATGGGGAGGTTTCGACCTGACGGGTGACTGGCGTTTCCGCCACTCCACCAACCTTTTGCGCGAAACCGGCGATTACACCCGCGACTACCGCTTGGGGGTGAACGCCTACGCCGACCTGCCCGGCGGCATTCAGTTGCGGAGCGATGTCGATTATTCTTTCCGCAACGGGACGAACATCACCCCCGGCGAAGATGACCAGGTAGTGTGGAACGCCTCCCTTTCTTGGCGTTTCCTCAAACAGAAGAAGGCGGAACTGTCATTCTACTGGGCGGACATCCTTAGCCAGAAAAAGAACTTTACCCGCAGCGTCTCTTCCTCCGGATTGTCGGAGAGACACACGCAGCAGATAGGTAGTTGGTTCATGCTCTCCTTCAAGTACCGTTTTAACAAACAATTATAAAGCAGGAGCGAAGTTTATATTTTTTTAGTTAATGAGTGGTGATTTGCTTCTAATTATATACCAATTTTTAGGTATTGTGCTCTGAGTAAACTCGTTATAATTTTGCACCCCGAAATAATAATAACGAAATAATAAAATCACAGAAAGATGAAAAGAAACAATTTGCATGTCGGTTTGATGGCATTCGCAATGCTGCTGATAGGGGCATCGTGCAGCGATGACGACAACACCCTCTCATACAGCACGGGTGCCGTGCAGAATACCGAATTGAAAACCATTCTTGTTCAAAGAGGCTACACATTCAACGAGGACGGCAATCTGTTGCTTGATGATTTGGCTAACAATACGACGACGCTTGACCTCTCCGGAACGCAGATTTCCACAGACGCACTGGCAGAACTTTCCATGTTCCCTAACTTGACTGATGTGGATCTGTCGGACAATGGTTACGGCCCGGCGTTCGACTTTGCCAAATTGCCGGAACAAATCACCGGAATAGACCTGACGGGTAATGAAATCTACGACTATGATAATCTTGTGAGTGTCGTAGTGGAAGAAAACGGTGATGAAACTGTGACTAACCTGCACGAAATTACCAAACTTTACCTTCCGGAAACCGCTAAAGAGAATATCGAAGATCTCGTGCGTTTCTACCGCCAAAACAAGGAAGCCATCACCGCCGGCACCATTGATATGAAGATGACTGATGTCGACGGCAATCTGCAAACTTATACCACCCTGCGCGACGTGCCCGACGCAAACCTGCTCACTTATTTGCAGACAAATTTTGCCGATCTGTTTAACGGCGACCAAATAGACCTTAGCAAACATTTGGGACTCGACCAGAAAACAAAGGAACTGCTTGTTGCTCCTGCTGATAATGTTACCAACTTTGAGGGTATTCAGTTTCTGGTGGAGAATCCTTATTGGGAAGGTGCTAAAATCAGCCTTTATTCTGCCGGAGAAGAAAGTATAGCTTCTATGCCCAATATAAAAGTAGGGAAATTCATAACCCAAGTCATCCTGCAAAATATAGAAGTGGAAGATATCGACTTATCCAATGCTACAGATTTGCGAAGTGCTTGGGTCCAAAATAACCCGGCATTGCAGAAGTTAGATTTGAGTTATTCCACTATTTGGGGTCAAGGAGATAAAGAAACGGAAGGCAATGGTACGTATGGCAGTAGTCTGATGGTTCTGGGATGTCCTATACTGAAAGAAATCAAATTGCCCGAAAAAAATGAATTGAAAGCCTACAGAATTGATATTGAATGCTTGGACGCATTGGAAACATTTGACATGTCGAATGTCAAGATGGTAGCAGAACTCAGTATAGGTGATTTGAATAAAGACTTTAATCTGGTTTATCCGGAACTGACCATTTTCTATAGTGAAGATGGATATGCCGGTACTTATTTCGCTTGTTCAGAGAACACTTTCTATAGAGAATCAACCCAAGCATTCCTGAAAGCAAATTATACAGACATTGACCCAGACGATACGGTCAGAAGGTTAGGTTATACTTCTTCTTTATCGTATGATAAAAACAAAGGATGCCGTTGGAGGACTTTATTGAACAAACAAAAATAAAGTGTAATTATTTTTTTATTAAACTTTAATTATAAAAACGATGCGAAAATTTTTCTTAGGAGCTGCCCTTGTTGCAGCAAGTTTCGGAATGGCACAGTCTGCTGACGCTGCCACAGTGATGGATGTAGATGGTGTAAGTACCGTATTGGCAATCAGCGATTACGAAGGTACTTATAACGGTACAATGGATCAAATCAAAATGAGAGGAGAAGATTATGAGCCACGTGCTGCATCTTATACTCTTGAAAATGGTATTTTGAGTTGCGATTTTCCGCAGATCGGAAGTATGCCGGGGAATATCACTATCGAGTTGGAAGTAGAAGTAGATGAAGAAACCGGTGAAATTACAGCTTTCAAAGGTGATAAAGCAGGAACTTTGACCATTTTAGGCATGGATTTAGTAACATTGAAGTTAGATTCTTTGACTGATGCCAAAGTTACAGGCAACACTATCGAGTTTACTCTGGCAGTATCCGGTAAGTTCTTAGGTGCAGATTTCCCTGCATCCGTACACTTTGTTGGAACAAAATAATTCGTCATTATTTTGTCAAGCAACGAAATTAAATTCAGAAAGAGTAAGGAGAAAGCTGTCAAACGGCTTTCTCTTAGCTCTTTTTTTGTGTGTTACTAAGAAAAAATTATCACAATATATTCACCTCACCCAATGGGGAAGACACCATTATCCTGTCAGCAAGGCTGCTATGCCGCTAAAAACACTTCCGGTATGCAACCGACGGCGAGGAAACAAAATTATCCAAACCGCCTGAACCGCTTCTGAAGCCTACATGCGGTACACATCAAAGACAGACTTTGCCATCGGAAAAAGCCTGCCTTTAATCATGTAAAAACCATGACTTTACATACCCTTTGCGGAATACACGCAGGCAAGGGTAATGAACAGGAAACAATTATGGATTACAAAACAAGTAAATTATATAAGCAAAATGAAAAAGTTATACTTTTTATTCAGCCTTCTTATGGCAACAGTAATCGGATTAAGTTCGTGTGAAAGTGACGATTCACTTACCAATGAGCCACCTGCACAGGAATATATTGATAAGGCGAAGGAAATCCTTGTAGGAGACCTCGTGCTCTCAACCCGTGCTACAATGAGCGGTGTGGACAAGACGCTGTTGGAAAGCGGTTGCCCCACCAAATTCAACTTTTCTTGGCGGGAAGACGGCACGATGGTGCTCGACCTGAGCGACTTCACCGTGGGCGCCATGCCCTTCGCCATCACCTTCCGCTGTGCAACGAAGTTTATGCAACTCAACAGTTGGGAAAAGGATGAATACCCCGGCAGCGGTTGGGTGAAGTTCGTGGGAACGGACGGAAATGTCACCACGAGCGGCGATGACGCTGCGGACAACCAGGAAGGGAGCGGCGCCCGTGTAGATGGTTTCCTGAACGTGGACACCAAGCAAGTGGAGTTCATCGTGGACTACAACATGATGAACGTGCGCACCGAAACCTTCCTGCAAGAAATCGACAAGAGCCGTATCGACCGCTTTGAAGAAGAATTTGCCCAGTACGAAAAAGACTTGGAAGAAGCCAAGAAAGAACAGGGCAAGGCTTGACCTTTCGATTGCAGGAAAGAAGGAAAGACCGTAAGACACACGGCTTTCCCTCTTTTTTGTGTAGAATAACATGTTTTGATGATAGACAGATGAAAAGAATAACAGCCATCTTATTTTGTGTCTTACTGGCATGTATGAATGCCCAGGCACAACGTAAAGTAAAGCTCAAAGTTCTGGAGAAAGGGACGGAACAGCCGGTCATCGCGGCCACTGTGGTCTATGCCGATAACGAAGCGTTGCAAAACCTGCAGGGGAGCGTCACGAATGTGGACGGGCTGGCGGAACTGAAAATCCCCTCCAAGAAAACGTATTATTACAAAATATCCTATGTCGGTTTTGTTCCGGCAACAGGAAAGATAGAAGCGACCGAAACCGAGAAGACCGTCTATCTGGAAGAGGATCATTTGGGACTGAACGAGGTAGTCGTCACCGGTTCGCGTACAGCGCGACCCATCAAGATGTCGCCCGTTACGACGCAAGTCTTGGGCGGCAAGCAGTTGGTCGAAGCCGGATACAGCAACCTGCAACAGGCATTGCAGCAGGAAACTCCCGGTCTGAATATCCAGAAGGTGGGCTTCGGAAACGAAATCTCCATGCAGGGGCTCGACGCCCGCCACGTGCTGTTCCTGATGGACGGCGAGCGCATGACGGGCGACATGGCCGGGAATCTCGACTACGAGCGTTTCAACCTGCACGCCATCGACCGTATCGAGATTGTAAAAGGAGCCAGCAGTACGCTGTACGGCTCGCGTGCCGCCGGTGCGGTAATCAACCTTATCACGAAGAAAACGACCAAACCGCTTTCCATCGACGCAGGTGTGCGCTACGGACAGATGAACGAGCGCAATTACAAGAATCCGCAACCGAAGGATTTTTTGTATATGTTCGAGAAGAATGCCGACCGCCCCAACCTGCAAGGCTGGGTATCTGCCGGATTCAAGGCGGGGAAAGTAACCTCGCAGACCGACGCATGGTACAGTTCCTCGGATGCGTTCTACATGTATCAGGCGGAGAATGACAAGAAGGTCTACACGCAAGAGGCCAATCCCTTCCTTCCGCACGACATCACCGTGGTCAACTCGTCCTCACGTCCGCCGATGGGCATCGAGGGCAAGGAGCATATCACGGTTTCCCAAAAACTGTATTACGACCCGACCGATGACCTCTCGGTCTTGGTTTACGGGAGCACCTTCTTCATGAACACGTATGACCTGATACAGGACATGACTTTCAGCCAGGCGCGTGACTGGACGGCGGGAGCCAAGCTGACCTACCACGTGAAGGACTGGTTCAGCGTTACGGGTAGCCTTCATGCCGACTTTTACGACCGCTTCAAGCGGCACGAGCGCATCGACACGCGCAACAAGGACTACGAGAGTAGCATCTGGCAGCCGCGCCTGACCATCACGAGCAACTACTTCGACGGGCACAGCCTGATCTTCGGTGTGGAACATACGTCGGACGAACTGACCTCCGACCGTTTCTCCGGCAATGCCAACCACGATCTGAAAACCCGCGCCTTGAAAGAAACGGAGTATTTCTTGCAGGACGAGTGGACCATCAACCCCAAGTGGATGGTATCTGCCGGACTGCGTACCAACTTCTCGAAGGCGTTCGGTTTCATGGGGATGCCCAAGATTGCCGCCAAGTATTCGCCCAACGAACGGTGGAGCATCCGCGCCAACTATTCGATGGGATACCGTTCTCCGAGTATCAAGGAACTCTTCTTCAACTGGGACCATTTGGGCATGTTCATGATCCGCGGAAACGAGAACATGCAACCGGAAAAGAACAATTATTTCTCGCTGGGAGCCGAGTACAGCAACGACCGCCTGTTCCTGTCCGGTACGGCCTACGGCAACTATTTCCGTGATAAAATCGAGGGCGTATGGCGCATCTACGACATGCAGTACAACTTCGAGTACACCAATTTGAGCAAGCAACGCCTTCTGGGGCTGGAAGCCTTGCTGCGCTGGCACGTGCTGGACTGCCTGACGCTGAACGGGACGTACAGCTTCGTGAACGTGAGCAAGAACGAGGGCATACAGGTGAACACCACCTCTCCCCATGCCGCCACGGCCAGTCTGGACTACAAGTTCACGAAGAAGAACTACCGGTTGAACGCCGTGTTCAGCGCCTCGTACATGGGACGCAAGAAGTTCGACGTGCAGGACCGCGTGTTCGTGGAAGAGGACAACAAGAGCTATGACGCCTACTTCCGTTGCGACCTGCCGCAATACGTGCTGTGCAACCTGTCGGTGTCGCAGACCTTCTACAATAAGGTAAAACTGACGCTCGGTGTGGACAACATCTTCAACTACGTGCCGAAAACCCTCGGTTCGGGCATCACGATGTTCAACGTGCCCGCCACGCCGGGAACACGCGGATGGGTGCAGTTGGAATTTATGCTGGACGATGTGATTAACTCTTTAAGGAAAAAGAAATGATTAAATATACGACAATGAAACGTATGGGATTATTCAAAACGGTAAGCCTCCTGCTGGGCTGTCTCACGATGTTCTCCTGCGTGGACTATGACGACATACAGCCCTTTACGGGCAAGACGCTGCCCCGCAAGTCGGGCTATTCCACAGGGGTGACGAACGACTGGATATACTTCAACCTCCGCACGGGAGAGTCATTCAACACTTACACCGTGAACAAGGACATCAAGGAAGGCGAACAAATCAACCGCACGGACTGGGATCTGGCTTTCTGCGGCTATACCATGCGTACCAATTCGGGTACGAGCGGCATCGGTCAGGGCGGTGCCGCCGACTTGGGCTATGGCGGTTACGATGACTGGACGAGCGTTTCACAACTGCCTTCCGACTTGGAATGGGTCGTTGACACGGACGACGTGCGCGTCACCATGTCGCAGAACGACTGGAACCATTACCTTGTGGAAAACAATCTGGACTTCGATGCCAACCCGTGGTTCGACCCCAACAACGGTCCTGCCACGACCGAGACCAATGCCAACCCGCTGCTGTCGCAGGCCATGAGCTTCTCCGGGCCTCCCCCCACATACACCCCTTCGTTCCACACGTATGTGGTGCGTACCGCCGACGGAGAGAGGTACTTCAAGATACAGATTATCAGTTGGTACGATGCCAACGTGGAAATCGGTGATGAAGGCGGGAGAATCAGTTACTATTGCGACGAATTGAAATGACGGAAAGTATGATGGGACAATTCGTGCGCTTTATGCGCTTCTGCAACCGGCGGTGGGTGAAATGGCCGACAGTTATCGTCTTCCTGACGGCGATAACGGTCGCCCACTTCGTCATGGCAGACAAGTACGGGGACAGCCCCAATGCTCCCACTTGGGAGTTTACAATTACGCTGCACGCCGCCATGCTGGTTGCTGCGGCAATTATTATAGTATTCTACAAGAAACGTATCAAACGTAAATTAATGGAATATGGAAAAGACTAACGTAACGACCACTGAAACAACAAATGTAACACCTCCTGCCGCCAAACGGCGCTATTGGTGGAAAGCCATCGCTTCTTTCCTCATGGTATTGTTTACCATGCCTTTGGGGCACGGGCTGATGATTATCATGGAGCATCTGATGAGCGAGACCGTTCTGCACTATTCGGCCTTTGTCATGGGCGCGGTAGGTATGGCGATGGTGATTGTCGGCGTATTCGCCAAAGGAGATACGCGCCAAACACTCTGGGGATTCTTCGGCGGTCTGCTCTTCTGGACAGGCTGGGTGGAATTTCTCTTCATGTATTTTGCCAACCGTTTCGGCACGCAGCCGGAACTCGACCCTGTGACGGGTGAAATCGTAACCCGTCCCGAATATCTCATACTGCCCGCCTCGTTCGGTTTTTGGATGATGATTATGGTAATGTACCTGTTCAGTACAAAGAACGGATGCAACTTCATCAACTGGTGGCAACGGTTGCTCTTCCGTGGTAAGAAGAACGACATCGCCGCCCGCCCCATGACGCGCCACACGAGTATCGTCACATTCATGGAACTGATGATGTTGCTGTGGACTTCCTACCTGTTGCTGATGTTCTGCTACGATGATGTATTCCTGGGCGAGAATCATCCGGTGACACTGTTGGTGGGGGTCGGATGCTTTATCGGCTCGTTCTTTATCTTCGCCAAACAGTTGCGCCTTTCTGCGTGGGGGGCCAACATCCGTATGGCAATCGCTACCGTTATCGTGTTCTGGACACCGATTGAGATCCTTGGCCGTATGGATTTGTTGAGCGAGATATGGGTAGACCCTATGGGGCATAAGACGGAAATGATTATCATACTGGCAGCGTTCCTTGTACTGGCTGTTTACCTGTGGTATATGGGTGCGAAGAAAAAGAATGCCGTTTCCCAATAAAGAAAACCGGATATGGCAGCAACAAAAGAGAGAAAAAGGCACTGGCTTAAAGCGTTTGTCTCCATCGCTGTGACATTGGTTGCCATGCCGCTGACACACATCCTGGCACGTGCGCTGAAAGACGGTACGGCGGGGGTGGAACAGTTCTATGCCGGTATGGGAATGGGGCTGTTCGGTTTGCTGATGGTCATTATCGGTGTATTCATAAAAGGCGACGTCAAACAAGCGCTGTTGGGTTTGTTCGGCGGTATGTTTTACTGGATGGGCGCCATCGACTTCCTGTTTATGTACTATGCCAACCGTTTCGGCACGCAGGCGCAGCTCGACCCGGTAACGGGCGAGATTGTCAGCCGGCCGGAATACCTGATACTTCCGTCCACATTCGGGTTCTGGGCCATGACGATGATGCTGTACCTGTTCTGCACTGCCAACGGCTGCAATTTCCTGAACTGGTGGCAGCGCTTGTTCTTCGGCAAGCACAAGAAGGAAATCGCCGCACGCCCCATGACACGCCATACCAGCATTGTCGCTTTTATGGAAGTCATTACCATGCTGTGGACGTGCTACTTGGTGCTGATGTTCTGCTACGATGAGCGTTTTTTTGGCGACCATCATCCGGTGACATTGCTTGTCGGGATGCTGGGCTTCATCGGTTCGCTGTTCATGTTCGCCAAGCTGTTGCGTTATGCTTCGTGGGGCATGAGCCTGCGTTTCGGTTTCGCCACCGTAATTATCTTCTGGATCGCGGTAGAGGTCTTCGACCGGATTCACCTGCTGAACGGGCTATGGGCAAATCCACAAGGACATGTGCAGGAAATCGCGTTGATTCTGGTTTCGTTTGCAGTAACCGGGCTTTATCTCGCTTGTGACAGACGAAAGAAAACTGCGGATGTAAAACGACAATAAAAGATAAATCATGAAACGGATAACTTGGAGGAAACATCATAAATGGTTCGGGTTGCTGTTCTGCTTCTTCATGCTCATGTTCTGTTGGAGCGGTATTGTGCTGAATCATCGTGAAGCGGTGGCCGACATCAACGTCAGCCGGAAGTGGCTGCCTGCGGGTTATCGTTTCGAAGCATGGAACGGCGGGCTGCTGAGGGGAACGCTGCGCTATACGGACAAGGATTCCGTGGCTCATATACTGGCCTATGGTGCAGCCGGGGTATGGCGCACGGACACTGCCGCCTCGGCTTTTGCGGACTTCAACGAAGGACTTTCCCAAGGGGCGGACTACCGTAGCATGAAAGGCATAGTGCAAACACCCGACGGTACGCTGTATGCCGCCGGCCAGTTCGGCCTGTACCGCCACGACGGAACGGCTTGGATAGAAATCCCCCTGCCTTTGGACGAGGGAGAACGTCTTTCGGACATCACCGTCCGGGGCGACACGCTGGTAGTTGCCGGACGTTCGTACCTCTATCTCTCCACGTCTTCTCACGCCGGATTTCGGAAAATACAGGTGAAAGTTCCCGACGGTTACGAGCCGAAGGTGACGCTTTTCCGCACGGTGTGGATGTTGCATAGCGGGGAGTTGTTCGGCACGGCAGGCAAGCTGGTTGTGGATGCGGTGGCTGTTGTGCTGGTTCTCCTGTGCCTCACGGGGCTTGCCTACTGGCTGCTGCCCAAGGACATGCGCCGCCGCCACCGCCACGGGCGGCACACGGAAGGCGAAGCCCGATGGACACGCCTCTCCCTGCTGTGGCACGACAAGCTGGGACGCACCACTATCATACTGACCCTCTTGGTGGCCGTTACGGGCTGGTGTCTCCGTCCACCCGTCATGATACCGTTGGCTCTGACTAAGACACCCGCTCTGCCCGGCACATCCTTAGACAGCCCTAATCCTTGGCACGACAAGCTGCGCATGGTGCGCTATGACGATATGTGCGGTGACTGGCTGCTCTCCACTTCCGAAGGTTTTTATTCGCTGGCTTCACCGGATGCCGTTCCCGTGAAGGTGGAGGAAGCTCCCCCGGTCAGTGTCATGGGGCTGAATGTCTGGCAAAAGGATAAGCAGGGGAAC
The DNA here is from genome assembly GCA_000963415.1 of Blastocystis sp. subtype 6. NCBI lineage: Eukaryota > Bigyra > Opalinata > Blastocystidae > Blastocystis > Blastocystis sp. subtype 6. Next base: position 58,446 of record JZRM01000027.1, on the reverse strand, counting down.
TGGCTGGCCGGTTCGTTCAGCGGCCTGTTCGTTTGGGACAGACAGCAGGGCTGGGTAACGGACTACTTCACGGGAGAAGAAGCCGAAGATACAGCCGGTCCTCCTTTCGGCAAGTTTGCCGTTTCGGGTTACAGTGCGGATTTCAAGGGAAAGGAATGCGTGGTGGAATATTACGAGGGAACGGATGCACTTGCCCAGCCCGGCGAACTCTCCACACAACCCATGTCGCTTTGGAACTTCGCTTTGGAAGTACACAGCGGACGGGTGTTCATAGGCAGCGTGGCTACTTACGTGTTTGTCTTCCTCGTGGGAGGAGGATGCGTATGGTGTCTGTGGACAGGATATAGGGTGAGAAAAGGAAACAAGTAATGAAACTTGTTTTTAAGAAAGTCTCTTGGAGATTGAGCACACCCGGTTCTACACAAAATGCGATGGCATACGGCAGAACGCCCTGTTTATTTTCATGCAGGACCGGAGAGATAAAACGGCATTTGAAAGAAACGGATTGCCAGTTGAAAATTTGGGAGGCTTTGTTCAAGATTCCATTGGTTGGAATGACCGCATACGGAGACATCGCCTCTTTGCGCATAAAAAGTGAGGTTGTGCCGGTTTGAAGTGAACAACCTCACTTTTTATAATTTGGGGCAGCGATTGTTTAACATCCTCCGCAACATCCGCCTCTTCTGTGTTTCTTGTGATGACGATGATAATCGCAGCAACGACCTTCATGATCACAATCTACGCAACTTCTGCATTCTTCATTCTTGCGACAACCTCTGCATTCCGAGCAGTCCGTATCGCATTTACACTTGCGGCAGGTACAGTCCTCGCAACAACATTCTATTTTCACTGTTTCCTTTTCTTTTTTGTCCTTTTGTGCAAACAGGGTCACACAGCAGGCTGAAAAAACGAGGACACAAGTCAATACGATTTTCTTCATAAATTATAATGTTTTAATGTAATGACTAAAAATACTTGTCCCTATTATTCTTGGTTTTTCGGGAAAATTAAAATTACGTTTCCAAAAATAGAGATATAATTCAATAATCACAAATCACTTATAATAAATGATGTGAAAAATGAGATTCCATTCAAAATATGAATTAAGAGAAATCTTTCCGCAAGTACACCATGTCGGTAAGCAGCTTTCCATCCTCATAAATCGGATGATCGTAATTATCCGTGAAGAAATTTTTCAGTCGGTGTGAGATACGAAAGCCGCAATGTTCGTAGAAAGAGAGTGTAGATGGCGTATCTCCCGTACCGACAAGCATGACGGAACATCTGCCCTGATAGTATCCAAAGAGATAATCAACCAGCCGTTTTCCGTATCCTTTGCGTTGGGAGGAGGGACAAACGGCTATGTTTTTTATTTCGTAAATACCCTCTCCTTCACACGTCACTACAGAGATAGCCTTCAGACCGTCATCATAGAGGGCAAACATCTCACCTCGTTCCAGATATTTGTCTATCATGCTTTCTTGTTCATCTGCCAACAACAGCAAATCCAAGAATTGTTTCTTGTTAGAAGTAATAAGTTTTATTTCCATGTCATATATTCTTTTTCCAATGTTCCAAAACCGTTTCCAAGTGTTCAAGTCCCCTTTCTACCACCCCTTGATAAAAAGGATAAGGCTTTTTCCCGATGATGTTCAAACGAATTTCAACAATAGTCATTCTTTCATTTCGTCAGTTCCTTGATTTTGTTCACGATGCAGCCACCCCACACGTGCGCCTTTATCAGAAGCAGAGGCGGCCGGGTAACGGTTTTTCCATAGAAGATGGCCGCCACCACCTTGCCGCCGCACCTTTCTATCTCCTCCTTGTAGTCGGCCATACTCTGTCCGCTTGTCAGCACGTCGTCCACGATGATAATCTGTTTCCCTTCGATATTCCCCGTGATACGGTAGTTCCTTTCGAGGATACGGTTTTCGCCGCCTTTCGCCTCGTGCAAGCTGTCGCGTGACTCGAACACATCGACATCATATAAGCCCGAACTTAGGTCCGGCCGGTGGGTTGTGATGTACCAGTCGAGCCGTTTGAATCGCCGGGCATACTTGAACTCGTCGCTGCACGGCATAAACAGGATGTGGTAAGGGGCATCGGCCAAATTCAAGACGGACATGCACGCCTTAAAAAACTCGATACCGTGATTTTCGCCCTCTTTGAACTGGTAGAGGGAACAGCAGAACGCCCGCTGTTCATCGTCGATCAGGTCGGCGTACCGTGAAGGATAGTAATACCCATAGAAAGCGACTTTTATTCCGTGCGATTTGAACGGCTTGAGCGGCTGATGGTCCTCGAAAAAGTCCGAACGGGCGAAACAGAACATGAGGCAGGCTTCCCGATGGCCCGCCAGTACCGCCAGACGGCAATAACGGTCGCGCTCTTTGGCGGTAGCGGCTGCTCGTGCTGCTGCGAACGCAGCAGCTGCAGTCTTCCGTCGCCAGAAACCGGCAAGATACGACAGCAGGACTGCAAGGCCGCACAAAACCATGAACCAGAGCTTTGCTTCCATATTCATTGGGATAAGGTTATTCCGACATACCTGTACAACCGGCAGTTTTCTCTGCCACGGGAGCTTTGCACCTGCCGTTCACCTGTTTCAATGTCTTCTCGAAATATCTTGTTTTCATGTATTTATGCAATTTATTACTGTGTAATATATAAGCAAAGGAATGAATTACATTTTGTCTGCTGACATTCCTAATATTTTTTCCATATTGGGACGAAAGAAATTGCCCCACTCTTCCAGTTTCTCAATGATAGGCAAAAGGGTTTCACCTATCGGAGTAATCGAGTATTCGGAATGTGGGGGAAGTTCCGCAAATATTTTCTTCTCTATGATTCCATACATTTCCAATTTCTTTAATTGCTGATTTATAACACGAGCATTGGCTTCAGGAAACAATTTGTGTAATTTGCTCGGACATTTAGCCCCATCGCTTAGCTCAAAAATGATACAACTTTTCCATGTCCCACTAATAACTTCCATTGCAATTCTGATTCCGTAATCAATGTCAAAAGGTATTTTCGATACCCGATTCTAATTTATATTCCACCTCCCAGTGCATGATAAAGTTTGATAATACTCTGTATGCGGTCAAAGCTGGTTTGCAACCGGTTTGTCTCTGCTTCAAGGAGTGACTGTTGGGTAGTTAATATTTCCAGATAGGTGGTACCGGAATGGCGCATCAACAGTTCCGTCTTTCGCACAGCTTCACGCAAGGTTTCAACCTGATGGGTGTTTATTTCAAATTGCGATTTTGCCGTCTGCCATGCGGTTAAGGCATCATTCACCTCTTTCCCCGCGTTCAGTAATGACTGTTGGTATAACAATCTGGCTTCTTCCTGACGGGTTTGAGCAATTTTCAAATTAGCGATATTTGTTCCACGGTTGAATAACGGCTGTGTCAGCGAAGCGATTGCATTGAACAGCCACTGTCCGGGATTGGTGATTACCCCGCCTCCATTGTTGGTCCAGCCCAATGTACCCGAAAGAGTGATATTGGGGTAGAAGGCCGAGCGGGCTACATTGGTGGCGTAGAACGCTTGAGCCAGTTCCATTTCAGCCCGACGAACATCAGGACGATTGGATAATAACAGCAAAGGAACTCCGACAGAGATTGTATCGGGGAAAGACGCTTCTGCCAAATCGCTCCGCTCAATCGAGTGCGACGGCATGGCAAGTATCGCCGACAAGGCGTTTTCTGTCTCAGAGATACTTTTGCATATAGCCTGTTGCGATGATTCCAGCTGCATCACGTTTGCCCTTGCCTGCAACACACCGGCATCATTCGCCTTGCCCACCTTTTTCAACGCTTCAAGTGTGCGCACGGTAGCCTGCCAGTTTTCCAAAGTCCGATGATTTATCACCTTTTGCGCATCAAGCAGGGCGAGGGTATAGTAACTGTCCGCTATCGTAGCGACAAGCTGTGTCTGTACGGCCTGCCGGTAGTCACGACTTCCTTGCAATGCGGCAACCGCACCACGCTTTGCTGCCGTAAGTTTGCCGAATAATTCAAGCTCCCAACTTGCGGACGCTCCCACATTGTACGCCTTTGCCGTAGCTCCGTCATATTTGTTTCCACTGCCTTCCGCACTGATTCCCAATGAAGGGAGGTACGACAGTCTGGCTGTCATCAGGGCGGCTTCTGCCGCTTCCACTCGCAGGCGTGCCACATTGAGGTCGGTATTCTGCCGGAGTCCTGTCTCAATCAAAAACTGAAGTTTACGGTCGGTAAACATCTCCCGCCATGACATGGATGCAAGCGTTGTTGTATCAATGCCAGCCGGGATGTTCCGGTACAGCTTCTCTGTCGGAATGTCAGCCCGATGATACCGGCTGTATGTGCCACAGCCGGTAAGCATCAAGGTTGATATGGTAAATAAGATGATCTTCTTCATTTAATTACGTTTAATCCGTTCTTGAATATATTGAAATGTGATGAACAGTGACGGTACGAGGAACAGCAGTGCCAGCGTACCTACTATCATACCTCCGATTACGCCCGTGGCGAGCGAGCGGCTGCCGTTGGCACCCACACCATGAGCCATCATCAGCGGAACGAGTCCGAACACCATAGACAATACGGTCATCAGGATGGGGCGCAGGCGAACCTTTGCCGCACTGTATGCCGCCTGCGCGAGGGTCATGCCTTCCGACCGCCGCTTGCCGGCATATTCGGTCAGCAGAATGGCTGTCTTGGCAAGCAGCCCGATAATCATAATCAGTCCGGTCTGCATGTAGATGTTGTTCTCCAGCCCGAACAGTCCCGCGAACAGGAAGCTGCCCATCAAACCGCAAGGCACGGACAGCAACACGGCAAACGGGATGAACACGCTTTCATAGAGGGCACACAGTATGAGGTATATCAAGACCATGCACAGCACGAATATCCACACGGCATTGTTCGTCGTATTGCTTTCTTCGCGCGACAACCCTCCCAACTCGTAGGTGTAACCTGACGGGAGAACGTGGTCGGCAGTTTCCCTTATGGCCTTCAATACCTGTCCCGAACTGTATCCTGTTGCCGGCGACCCGCTGATGGAAATGGCATTGAACATATTGAAGCGGGTCAGGTCCGACGGACCGTTGGTCTTGGTAAGACGGACAAAATGGCTCAACGGCGACATGGAGCCGTCGGAAGTACGGACATACATGCCGTCCAACGATTCGGTGTCCATGCGATATTCGGCAGGAGCCTGCATGGTGACATGGTACAGTTTTGAGAAGCGGTTGAAATTCGATACATATTCTCCCGAAAAATATCCCGAGAGTGTTGACAGGACATCGGAAGGAGACACACCGGACTGTTCGCATTTGGCAGCATCTATATCCACCCAGTATTGCGGATAATCAGCCGCGAACGATGAATAGACCTCACCGATCTCCGGTCTGCCCGACAACGCTTCCACAAACCGGTCGGTCACTTGGCTGAAGGCGGTTATGTCTCCGGCGTTTTTGTCCTGCAAGTACAGTTCAAAACCGTTGCCCATCCCATATCCGGCAATCATCGGGGGCGACATGGCGAATACGGTGGCATCGGGAATATCGGCGGTGGCGGCATAAATACGGCCTATTACATCGTTCACCGACTGCCCTTCCCCTTTGCGCTCGTCCCAATCCGTGAGAGTGAGAAAAGACATGGCCTGCGAAGGTCCCGAGCCACTGAAAGAAAAGCCTGCCACAGTACCGTTGTATTCAATCTCTGCGATACTGTCAAGACGGCTGTTTATACGTTTTAGGGTTTTGCCGGTCTGCGCCATGGATGTACCGGGTTTCGTGTTCATGCTGACCATGACCGTGCCTGTATCTTCTTCAGGAATAAGTCCGGTCTTGGTCGTATTGACAAAAAGCACCAACAGCCCGAACGATACCGCGATAGTGCCCCACAGCAGCCACCTGCGATGAATGACATATAGCACACCGCGCACATAACGACGGCTCAAACGGTCAAAAACCGCATTGAATGCCTTGCGGAAGCGTGCCGCGAAGTTGTTCTTCGTGTTCCCGTGCTCGTCAATGTAAGGCTTCAGCAGCAGGGCGCACAATGCCGGAGAAAGGGTGAAGGCATTGATGGCCGAAATGCCCACGGCAACCGCCATCGTGATACCGAACTGCGTATAGAACGCCCCTGAAGTACCGCCCATCATGCCCACAGGGAAGAACACCGCCATGAAAATAAGGGTGGAGGTCAGAATGGCCGACGACACGCCCTTCATGGCATCATCGGCGGCAAGCACCGGAGACTGATACCCCTCGTCGAACTTCGCCTGCACGGCTTCCACCACCACGATGGCATCGTCCACCACCGTGCCTATGGCAAGCACAAGGGCGAAAAGCGTAAGCAGGTTGATGGAAAAGCCTATCAGTGACATTACGGCAAACGTTCCGATGATGGACACGAAGATAGAAATCGTGGGAATCAGCGTGGACTTGATGTCCTGTAAGAACACATACACCACCACGATGACTAAAAGTATCGCCTCGATAAGCGTCCTGATGACAGAATGGATGGAGGCATTCAGGAACTTGTTGGTGTCGGTAAGCACCACAAACTCTGCCCCTTCGGGCAAATCGCGGCTGAGGTCATCGAGTACCTCGTGTATCTCATTGATGGTGCTTGATGCGTTCGAACCGGATTTCTGGTTTATCATCATCATGGCTGCCGGATGTCCGTTCACTTCGGATGAATAATTGTAATACTCATCGCCCAGCTCTATATCCGCGACCTCTTTCAATCGCAATACATCGCCGCCGGGCAGGGACTTGACCACCAGTTCGCCGAACTCTTCCGCAGTCGAGAGCCTGCCCCGGTATTTCATCGTGTACTCGTTTGCCCCGTCGGAGTTCTGTCCGAAAGAACCGGTGGCGGCCTCAATGTTCTGCCGTGCCAATACCGCCGAAATATCATCCGGGATAAGCCCGTACCCCGCCATCTTGTCCGGTTTGAGCCACAAACGCATACTGTAGTTCGAGCCGAACAGCTGTGCCTTTCCGACACCGCCTATACGTTTCACCCGTGGCTCGACATTGATTTTCATGTAATTGTTCAGGAAAGTCTGGTCGAAACGGTCGTCGGGTGAGTAAAGCGCGAAAGTCATCAGCTCGGCATTCTGCTGTTTCTCTGTCGTGACGCCGCTTTTGGTGGCTTCCGCCGGAAGCTGGCTTAACGCGCCATTCACACGGTTCTGCACGTTCACCGCCGCCATGTCCGCGTTGGCACCCTGCTTGAAATAGATGTTGATGGAAGCATCGCCCGTGTTGGATGCGGTAGAGGTCATGTAGATCATGTCCTCCACTCCGTTAATGGCTTCCTCAAGCGGGACGATTACCGCTTTCTGCACGGTTTCGGCATTCGCACCGGGATAGGTACAGAACACGTTGACAGTAGGCGGTGCAATGTCGGGATATTGCTCCACCGGGAGCACTTTGATGGCGATGAGTCCCATCAAGACAATCACCACGGAAATAACGCCCGAGAATACCGGGCGGTCTATGAAAAATCGTAGATTCATGGGGTTACGTTTTTAGGTGTAACAATCATTCCTTCCTTTACAAGTCCTACCCCTTCGGTGATGATGGTGTCGCCCACGGACACACCTTGCTTCACCACGAAGTGGTTACCATCGTTCAGACGGTCCACGGTCAGGTAGGCTGCTTCGGCCTTTCCGTTTCTGAGGCGGTAGGCGATAATCTTGTCCTGCAATTCCACGGTGGCGGTCTTGGGCAGCAGGATGGCATCCGCATCCACTCCTTGCAGGACGATATTGCCGATGGTGCCGCTCAGCAGCTCACGGTCGGGGTTGGGGAAGCGGGCTTTGATTTGCACCGCCCCGGTGGTGGCATTGACCACGCCACTGACAGTCTCTATGCGTCCCTTCCGTCCGTAGAACGTGCCGTCATTCAGTTGCAGGCCGACTTCCGGCATTTGGGAAATCATCTTGTCTATGGAACCGTATTGTGTCCTGAACTGACGCAGCTTGTTTTCGGAGACGGAGAAATAGGCGTACATTTCCGCATTGTCGGAAACTACCGTGAAGGGCTGCGTCATGCCGGGACTGACAAGTGCGCCGATGCGGAAAGGAAGCGTGCCTACCACTCCGTTGCTGGGACTTTTTATCTCGGTATAGGAGAGATTGTTGCGGGCATCCGTTTCCTGAGCCTTTGCCTGTTCGAGTTCGGCAAGTGCTACCGCCAGCCCGTTGCGGGCAAGAGAGAGTTCGTAATCGGATATGACTTTCTCATCAAACAAGGCTTGCTTGCCTTGCAGCTCGATCCGTGCCGTTTCCACTTTTGCCTGTGCTGCGCTGACGTTTGCCTGTGCGGTGCGCAAGGCTGCCTGATAGGGCACTTGGTCGATGACGGCAAGCACTTGTCCCGTCTTAACCTGCTCCCCTTCTTTCACACACAGGCGGGTGATACGGCCCGACACTTGGGGTACTATGTCCACATCCTGCCGCCCACGGATGGAGGCGGAATAACTTTCTTGAAATTCAACTGCCCGGGAAGAAACCACCATGACGGGCAATGTCTGTCTCATTTCCTGTTCCCTCTGTTCTTGTTTGCAGGCTGTCAATAATGCAGCCAGCAGGCTTGTTACCGTGATGCCGGCTATCCATGTTCTTCTATTCATCATCTGTTCTTATTGTTTTTCCATTCCTTATTCAATACCGCATAAATGCAGGTGTCCTCATACCGTGGTGTTCCATCGGGATGGCACACAAACGATATGAATTCCTTCATGCATCCTTCATATCTCATTCCGAGACGTTCGCACAATCTTTTCGACCGCAGGTTGTCATCCTCCACAAAGCCGTAGATGCGACGTGCGCCTGCTTCACGGAAAAGGTAATCCAGAAATTCCGTTGCCGCTTCATGCGCCAATCCCTTGCCCTCGAAGCGTTGGTTGAAATGCCAGCCCACGTTGAATGTGTCGGCTTCTTCACGCAATGCAAAAACATCACCGATTATGAAATCGTCTTCCTTCAGGCACACGGCATAGCGCAGCAACTCCTTTGGAGTATTGGATATATAAGCCAGTGCAGACTCTTCAGAGCACAAGCGTTCGCTCACGAAGCAGTTGACACGCGGATGGGAGAGGTATTCCAGCAAACCAACGGCATCCTTCTCCTGAAAATCTCTGATGATAAGGTGTTCTGTTTCAATAATCATAAGTCGCCAATTTTGGCTGCAAAGATATTCCATACCCAATTTGCCGACAACCGGCATGCAGTCGAAACGGAAAAAAACATTTATAAAACAGCTAAAATGGCTTCTGAAATGTCATTGTAAATGCTCTTTTCAAAGATGCACATCTTTGGGCAGTTAAGCCATGCTTCTTGATGCGTCACCTTCCTACAGATTACCAAAATCATACCCTGTTTTGGCAATCTACGTTCATTATGCAAGCATCGAATACAGTATAAATGATAGAACCATCTGTCTCGACACTCCTTTTATCTGTTTCAACTGCTGTTTTGTCTGTTTCATCCGGTTTCGACCTATCAAATGAAAAAGCAAAGTCGTACCTTTGCAACATGAAGTAACTTTGCAACCAAATATGATCAAAGAAAATGTAAAAATAATGAACTGGCGGAACGGCTTCCTGCTATCGCTCGTTTCCTATATCCTCTACCTTATTATATGGTTAATTCTTGATGACGAAACCGCCAACCAATTACCGGGAATGGCGACAGTCGATTATGTCGTCGATTTTTTGTTGTGTATGCTCTTTACCTACATATCCTTGGGGTTCTCTTACCTTGTTTTTAAGATTTTGCCGTTCAGAACATCTTATGTGTGGGTGATTGTCTATGCTTCCTGTCTTTTGACGCTGAATAACCTCGTTACGTTCGGCATGACATCTCTGTTCAATCTTTTGTGGGATGAAACCGGCAACGGGCTTCTTGACGAACTGATCAACATGAAGGGGGCTTACACTTTTGCCATGATAGCCACTTTCATATCAAGCGTTTATGCCAACACATTCTACCTCCAGTCATACATCAGGGCGCGCGATGAGAAGCAGGCTCTTGAAATGGCACTGATGAAGGAGAAGGAGATTGCCTTACAGTCGCAACTCAACTCGCTGAAGCTGCAAATTAATCCGCACTTCATGTTCAACAACTTCAACAACCTGCTGGAATTGATAGAGGAAGATACCAAACTTGCCGGCAAGTTCCTGAGTAACCTGTCGAAAGTGTACCGGTACATCATCACCAATCTGGACCGGAATCTGATTCCCGTCAGAGATGAGATAAAGTTCCTTGAATCATACTTGTATCTGATGCAGGTGCGCCACGTCGGAGGGGTCGTCACGAACATCAGCCTCGAACTGAAAGAATGCAAAGGATACCTTCCCCCGGCCGTGTTGCAACTTCTTGTGGAGAATGCAATAAAGCATAACGGTTTTTCGATGGAAAATCCGTTGTTTATTGACATCACGTTGTCTGACGACTATATCACAGTGCGCAACCTTAAATCTCCCTTGCTCTCAAAAATGGAATCGACCGGCTTGGGTCATAAAAACATAATAGAGCGTTATTCGTTGCTCTGCGATAAAAAAGTCAAGATAGAAAATGCCGAGAACTTCTATTCGGTGAGTTTGCCCATCATAAAAAAACAGTCCCTATGAAGATACTGATTCTTGAAGACGAACAGCGCAATGCCATGCGTCTCATTAGATTGCTGAACGACATTGATACGACGTTTATAATTGAAGGACCACTTACAAATATCAAAGAGGCGGTCGATTTTTTCCAATCAGGCAAAACAACAGACCTCATCCTTGCGGATATCCGCCTTACTGACGGCCTGAGTTTTGAAGCGCTTAAATATGCTCCGGCAACCGTTCCAATCATATTCACCACCGCATACGATGAATATGCGGTACAGGCTTTCAAGTTCAATAGCTTTGACTATCTTCTGAAGCCTTTGGATGCCGATGAACTTGAAGCTGCCATAGATAAAGCTACCAAAGCTGGCAAGAATTATGCTGACGAAAATCTCCGGCAGCTTTTCGATTCGTTGCAGAAGAACCAGTTCCGCTATCGGGAACGTTTCCTGTTGCCCTATCGTGACGGGTATAAGACCGTACGTGTTTCGGACATCAACCATATCGAAACCGAAAACAAGACGGTATACCTTCGTCTTAATAATGGAACTTCAGAAGTTGTCAATATGTCAATGGACGAACTCGAACAGCAACTCAATCCTGATTGCTTCTTCCGTGCCAACCGCCAATACATAATTAACATAGAATACGTATTGTTTCTTTCTAATTATTTCGGAGGGAAACTTATTGTCCGCTTAAAAGGGTATCCGAACACAAAAATAACCGTTAGTAAAGAGAAGGCTCAACGGCTAAAAGAGTGGATTGACAAATAGTCTCTGCCATGCTATGATAACATTTCTGTACTCACTTTCAGTTAGAAAAAACTGAATATCTCGCTACTCCATGAGGAACGCGCGGATATTCTTTATAATCGCTTGTTCCAGTTCGTATTCGGAATGTTCTTTCGAAAGGCCCACAAGGTCGAATGTATATTCGTCTTTCAGGGCAAGTATGGCCTGGTTCTTTATCTTCTCCGGCAAGGTCATGTCGAAGTTGCTCTGACCGAGCAGATAATTTTCGTAGGTCTTTGCTTCTATCTTGTTGATAAGTACATCTTTCGTCCAGCCGTATTTCTTGGTTGACAAGATGTAGAATTGCCGTTGTTGCATCTCTTTGCACTTGGTCAGAATGACGATGTGCTTCGACCAGCTAATTTCTCCAACTAACGGTTGGAGAATTTCATTCGACCGGTATTCGGTATAAAAACGGGCCATGTCCCACATGTTGGAAACACCGAATCCCTTTATACCCAGAAACTCCTTTTGTATGTACCGCGAAAGGTTCTCCATGACGGATTTTCCCCAGCCCAAGGCCGCTTGTTGTTCGGTAATCCGCCTGCCGATTTCCCAATACAGGGCGATCATCTCTTTGTTTACGGCCTTCAATGCCTCGTATTGGGGCGACCGGATGCGGGAGGTTATCTCGTTTCTGAAATCGAGATATTCGGGAGATAAGATGGGAGTATTCTTTTCAGTCATAGGTTATTCATTATAATCGGTTACAGGGGTAAGTTTTTCTTTTGATTATGCACAGGATTCCCTTGTCTTATCCCATCTTCTCCGGATTTCCGGTCTGTCGGCAGCATTCCCCGTTGTACGACGCTTTCTCCCTTTTCTATACCCGTTCCGTCCTTTCTCCCTTGTACGCATTTTCCTCCCTCTTTTAGCTGTCGGTTTCCGTGCCCAGCCTTGCAGCGACCTGCGGGGTATTATTTTTCCGCGAAGGTAACGGGCCGTTCCAATCTTGCCAATGCCGGCTGCGCCGCGAGTGAGGCGCAAAAATCTTCCTCTCCGTTGTCGAGCGTATTTTTTCGCTTCAGCCTTGTCCGATTGTCCCTGCCACCTTCAAGAGGCAGAAAAATAATCCCGGAGGCCGCAAACAGGCCGAATAAAGGGAAACAAACAAGGTTAAATTATGAGTTACAGCAAATTAAAATCACTGGTGGCAAACGTGGAAGCCATTGCAACGGCAATGAAAGTCCGTATCGACGACCGACAAGCCACTGACGAAGAGAAAGAGGTATTATCCCGATATTCCGGTTTCGGGGGGATTAAAGATGTATTGAATATAGGAACGGAGCATACCGTCAGCGATGATGTGGCCGAGCCTATCCGCAAGCTGCAGGACTTGATAGGCGCATATCCCTATTATGACGACGCCATGCGGCAAGCCGTCATCAACAGTATAAAATCCTCCGTCCTGACTGCTTTTTACACACCGAAATTCCTCGTGGACGCAGTAACCCGGCAGATACACGCTACATTCAAGGATAACTGCCTGCAAATGAGTACCTTTCTTGAACCCAGTGCGGGAATTGGCGGCTTTCTGCCCGTCTCCATGCCCGGCACTCGCAGCTACGCTTTTGAAAAAGATTGTCTTACGGGGCTTATCCTGTCGCTTCTGTATGACGAGGCGACCACGGTAACGGCAGGCTTCGAGACGATAGCCGACCAGCATCTGGAGCATGAGAGCTTCGATGTTATCGCCTCGAATATCCCGTTCGGCAATTTCCGGGTGTTCGATGCGGAAATGTGGAAGAAAGGCGGCATGTACGAACAGTCAGCCAAGACCATACACAACTACTTTTTTGTCAAGGCAATGGAACTGTTGAACGAGGGCGGACTGCTGGCGTTCGTTGCGCCGAGAGGAATTGCCGACACGCCGGGCAACAAGTTCGTGCGCGAGTACCTCGTCAATCATGCCGACCTCATAACGGCCTTACGGCTACCCGATACCCTTTTCATGCAGACGAGCGGCATAGAGGTAGGGAGCGACCTTTTGATATTCCAAAAGCACAGCCGCAAGGCGACGCTCTCGTTACGGGAGAAGATGTTTTTGCAGGTCTCCAAGGAAAAGGTCGACACGGCAGGAACGATGACCGACTATGCGAACAAAATCTTTACCCTCCCCAAGACCGCCCTTGCCACGGACAGTCGCATTGCGCTGAACCAGTTCGGTAAGTACGTCCGCAAATACCAGTGGTTAGGCGATGGAAACGCCATGTCCCAATACCTTTCCGCACTGCTCAAATACGATTTCGACCGCTATTTTCGCAAGGCTCTTTTTGCCAATCACGGCCAGGACAACACCCCCGTGCAGATGTCTCTTTTCGGCGAGCCGCAGACGGTCAAAGGCATACGTGCCTACACGGAGGACATGGAAACATGGATGAAGAACGGCGCAATGGTCGTTTTCGAGGGGCAGGTAGGTACGCTTCGGTTTCGTAAGTCGAGCCGTTACACGGAGACAGCCGTTGATTTCGTACCCGTGGACGAGGGCAAGGTAAATACGGACAGGGCCGCCGACTATTTCCCCATACGCAAGGTGTATTTCGAGCTGTCCGGCAGGGAACGGGAAGAACAAAAGGAGTGCTCGGAACTGCGTAAACAACTCAACACCCTATACGACGCTTTTATTGCCAAATGGGGATTTTTCCACGACAACGACAACAAGGAGTTTATCTTGCTCGACAGCCTCGGTACGGAGGTGTTCACGATAGAAATGCAGGTCGGCAGGGACATCTTCAAAGCCGACGTTATGCGTGAACCTGTAGCTTTCAAGAAGATAGACACCGCCGTAACGCTGTCCCCCGTGGAAGCCTTGGCAAGCAGCCTGAACTTTTACGGCAAGGTCGATATGGGCTACATGGCACAAGCCACGAACAAGGAGGAAGAAGAAATCATCGAAGCCCTGCAAGGGGAAATTTTCTACAATCCGGCCAATGGGGAATGGGAGCACAAAGGAAAGTTCCTCTCCGGAAACATCATCGCCAAGCAGGAAGAGACGCTTTCCTTTCTCCCGAATCTCGCAGGCAAGGAGAAAGAATGGGCCGAAGCGTCCGCAAAGGCACTGGAGAACACCATACCCGAACCGATACCCTATGAAGAACTCGACATCAACATGGGCGAGCGGTGGATAGATACGAAGCTGTACGCCGATTTCGCCTCCGACCTATTCGGAGTGGGTGCGGACGTGATGTATTTCGACGTGAACGATACCTACTTGATTCGGCTGCAGGGATATTCGCCCGTGGCATACAATACCTATTCCGTGCGCAATTACAACGGCGAGGACTTGTTTGTACACGCCCTGCACGATACCGTACCTGAGATAACGAAAGAGGAATACCGGAACGGCAGCAAAATACGTGTGCCGGACGAGGAAGCCATGCAGGAGGCCGCCGCCAAGATACAGGAAATTAGAGACCGTTTCAACCGGTGGCTTGACGATGAGCCTTTGGAAGTCCGGGACGAACTGGTAAGGACATACAACGAGCGCTTCAATTGTTACGTGCGTCCGCACTACGACGGCTCGGCGCAGACGTTCCCCGGCCTCTCTTTCGAGCTGTTCCCGTACAAAGAACTTTATCCCTCACAGAAAGACGCTATCTGGATGATTAAGCAGAACGGCGGCGGTATCTGCTGGCACGAGGTCGGCACGGGCAAGACGATGATTATGTGCGTGGCCGCATACGAAATGAAACGTCTCGGACTGGTGCAGAAACCCCTCATTATCGGGCTGAAAGCCAATGTACACGAGATTGCCGATACATTCCGAAAGGCATACCCCACGGCCAAGGTGCTCTATCCGGGCAAGGAAGATTTCACCCCCGCCAACCGCAAGGAAGTGTTTTCAAAAATCAAGAACAACAACTGGGATTGCATTATCCTGACACACGACCAGTTTAGCAAGATTCCGCAATCCGAAGAAACCATGTACGACATATTCTCGGAAGAACTGGCCGATGTGGAGCGCAGCCTCGAAGTGCTGGAGCAATCCACTATGCGTTACCGGAGCGGCAGGATGCAGAAAGGACTGGAAACCCGGAAACAGAACCTTGAAGCCAAGCTCGCCGAACTGCAGATGAAGATAGACCTCCGGAAAGACGATACCATCGATTTCCGTTCGATGGGCATAGACCACATTTTTGTAGACGAATGCCACTGCTATAAAAATTTGATGTTCCAGACACGCCACACGAGAGTAGCGGGCATCGGCAATGCGCAAGGCTCGCAAAGGGCGATGAACCTTTTGTTTGCCATTCGGGACATTCAACGCCGCACGGGAAAGGACTTGGGGGCTACGTTCCTGTCGGGTACGGTGGTCGTCAATGCGCTGACCGAACTGTACGTGATGTTCAAATATCTGCGTCCAAGGGAACTCAAACGGCAACAAGTAAGCTGTTTCGACGCTTGGGCGGCTATCTTCACGAAAAAGGCCGCCGACTACGAGCTGAACGTAACGGGTACGATAAAGCGCAAAGAGCGTTTCCGCACTTACATCAAAGTGCCGGAACTGGCGATGTTCCTGCGGGAGATTACCGACTATCGTACAGCCGATATGATAAACCTCGATGTGCCGGACAAAAACGTGCGTTTCCTTTCCCATGCACCCACTATCCAACAGGAGGAAATGATCGGGCGGCTCGTCGCCTTTGCGCACAGCGGACAATGGGAAGATTTGGGGTTGGATATTCCGCAGCCGGACAATCTCGACAAGGCAAAAATGCTTGTTGCTACCAACGTGGCCCGTAAGATGTCTCTTGATATGCGTCTGTTGGGCGATAAGTTTACTGATGACCCGAACAACAAGGCTTCGATTTGCGCAAGAACTATTTATGATTATTATGTAAGTTCAAATGCCAATCGTGGTACACAGTTCGTCTTCAGCGACCTTGCCACTTACAAGCCGAACGAGTGGAACATCTATAGCGACATCAAGGACAAGCTGGTGGCAATGGGGATTCCTGCCGATGAAATCCAGTTTATCCAGTACGCCAAGACCGAACGGGCGAGAAAGAAACTTTTTGCGGACATGAACAGTGGCAGGGTACGGGTGTTGTTCGGCTCTACCTCGATGTTGGGAACGGGAGTAAACGCCCAAGAAAGGGCCGTTGCGGTGCATCATCTGGAGATACCTTGGCGCCCCGCCGACATGGAGCAGCGCAACGGTCGTGCGGTACGCAAAGGCAACACCGTTAAGCTCTGGGGAAACAATACCGTGGACGTGGTGATTTACGGAACGGAAAAGACGCTCGACGCTTACAAATTTAACCTGTTGAAAACCAAGCAAATGTTCATCAACCAAATTAACAACGGTACGATTGCTGTGCGCCGTATCGACGAGGACGCTATGGACGAGGATAACGGCATGAATTTCGCCGAGTTCGTGGCTCTCCTGTCGGGAAATACCGACCTGTTGGAGAAAACGAAGCTCGACAATAAGATTATGCAGCTCGAAAAGGAACAGGCCATTTTCAAGAAAGACCGTATCAGGGCCGAGCGTAAGATTGCGGCCAACCGGGAAGACATGACAAAGGCCGAGAGTGCGGCGGCACGCATGACGCAGGACTGGGAATATATCACCTCTTACACCGGAGACCGGACGACCCGGCTGTTGAACCTCGCACAAGCCACGGCGGAAGAGACCGGACGGGAGCTGCACCGCATTTCCAAGACCTACCGCAACGGGGCAATCGGTACGATAGGCACGTATGCCGGATTGAACCTGTCGGTGTACAGCGAGTATGACATGGGCGGTACATTCTACCGCAACACGTTCCTCGTCGAGGGCGTAAGCGGACTGAAATACCGTTGTGGCATATCGGGAGCATTGCCTCTGGGCTTCGTGGAATCCTCCCGATACCCGCAAGCCGCCCTCGCCAAGCTGCCCGGCATGATTGAGGAACAACGGCAGAAGATAGCCAAGCTGGAGAGCGAGATACCCGCTTTGCAGGGAATCATCGCCCGCAAGTGGAGCAAGGCGGACGAGTTGGCAAGGCTCAAACAGGAGTGCAACGCTTTACAGCATCGGATCGACGAAAGCATGAAAGAGGCGGAACGCACGCAGTCCGCCCTTTCCGAACACGAGGCCACCGACAAAGCGGCATGACCATAATTCATAGATTTAACCTTTTCCCTCTGTTCGGTTACAACACCGGACAGGGGATTTTTTCACCTTCCGGTCTGCCACGGCCATACCCGGTTGTAACGGAATCTTCCCCTTGTACCTCCAGCCACTCCTTTTATACCACACACCTTGTCTTTTATAGGCAGGCTTTCGCTTCCCCCCCCTTTGTAGATTGAGATGCTATCACGAACCGACGACCGTAAAGCCCGACACTTTTTTCCGCAAAGTTGATTGCATCTCAAAACTTTGCCTCAAGGCCCATCTTCGATTTTCCTGATGAAAAATCTTCCTTCTCATTCCATTCCAAGAGTATTTTTCATGGAATCCTTGCTGCAAACCCCGTGATGCAAAGACGAGGCAGAAAAAAGAATCGAACTTTCCGGTAATCGCTCGAACCGGAGGGAAATAAAAAAAACTTAAAAACAAATTGAAACATGAAAAAAAATTCGCTTTTTGACAACTGGTTCGTTTACAACTATCAGAGATTGCGTAACATATTCGGACGTTACCTGCACGAGGACGCCTTTCACGACGCCTATTTGGCGATGAAACGGGAAGTCGTGATTTCGGAAATACCTGTCGAGAGCTTCGAGCCTTATTTTTTCGGCGTGTACAAAAAGTGCAGACTGAAATGTATTCACAAGGATAGTTGTTACTGTTTCCCCGACAACGAACATTTCTTTTTGCTCATGCAGGAAGAAGAAACACCGTCCGTCGAGGTGCTGGCAGCTTCCGACAAGCTGGTGTATGACATACTGCTGTTTGTGAAGAAGAAATATCCCCAAACGGACTACGAGCTTTTCAGACTGAAAGAGTACGAGGCGAAATGTTCATACAGACACCTTTCCGCCTATGCAGGCATTTCCGCAAGTGCGATACACCGGAGAATAAGCGATATAACCGACACTATCCGCAATCACGAAGGATTTTCCAAAAGGTACGCCCACGTAAGCATGTAATTTGTATAACCCGTAAATAATTCAAGAAAATGAAATTTGTAATTTACAACGTCGAGAATTGCCGGACAAGAGAAAACCGTGTAGGTAAAAGAAGCATAAGGTTCAACAGCGTTACCGGCAACATGTATCTATCCACCAAATTGGCAAAAGAAATGAATATCACAATGAACGACCGACTGGAGTTTGGCTGTGATGAAAACAACCCGAAAGAGTGGTTTCTGCACAAAACCACTGACAAGCGAGGTTTTCCGCTGCAGTTCAACAGGGGAGGAACACGTTTGAGGAATAAGTACATCTGTAAGACCATTTTGGATATAGCGAAGGTCAAGGAGAGCGCAACATTCTTGGTATCGAAAGACCCGGTAAAGACCGAGCTGGGGCCATTTTACAGAATAATACTTTCTTGCCCCATTCTCCCGAAGAACAAGCCCAAACTATAAGCCGATAACCTCTGTGGTCTGTCCGATGGGCGAAAGCCCTCCGGACGGATTGCGGGGCAACCGATACCTTTTATAGTACGATTACTCCTTTTTTACCTTCAGGCTGTTTCCCTATTATACGCCGGCTTTCCCAACCCCGTGAACCAGTGGAAAGTCTGTGCCGTAACAAGTCGTCAGGGAAAGGTACGGGAGGCCGTTCAAAACCGGCGGCAGCCCGGATCGTGCCGTTCCATGCCGGAGCTTCGACCTGTCGAAACAACACGGTATTCCACAGCCCGACCGGTCTTTATGCCGCTGGTTTCGGACTTTCCGCCTCTGTTCCGTATCTTTCCCTTGTGACCTGCCACGTCAAGGGCAAACGGTGATACTTCTTATTCGCTCCGCGCTTTCATTCCGCCCGGTCGAAATTCAGGCGTGGAGCGGATAAGGAGAATCCCTTTCATGTTTGCCCCGGCAGACCCTTGCCGGACCCGCCCAAGCCGGACCCTTTTCTACTTCGCTTCCCCTGCATTTATACAGGCAAAGCCGTACTCCCTTTTTACCATCATATTTACCGGTCTGTTCCGGTCTCCTCTCTGCCGGTGTCGTCCGGTTTGCCAGATGCAAAGGTCGGCTGCCATGCTTGATCCGGCGGCTTGAAGTGCATTCCCCGCAAATTCTTCCTTTCCATGAAAGCGTAATTGGCCGGGAAACCCGCCGTATGAAGCCCTGTCGGCAGCCGTGTTCCGCATCTGTAAAATCCCGGAACGGTTCAGACAGAGAGAAGAATCGAAAAAAGGGTAAAAAAGCAGATGTTTCACGGCATAAAAGACAAGTGATGGACAAGAAAAATTGTAAAACAGGCAAACGCATGAAAAGGCAGGTTGAAAAAATCCTGATGGTTATCAATGTCAAATGGGAAATCATAGATATTCTTCAAATAACCAATCGGCGTTTTATGTACAATCCGCAAACGGGAACTTTAATTTTAGGAGACGAAATCTACGGTAAAACCATTTGCAGTTCCCATTCACAAGAGTTCCATGCGTCAAGAGCAGAAGGCTGTTTCGATGATTATTTGCGCGGGTGGATTGGCACATCGAAAAGCTACCCTCACGGGATTATCCATTTTGCCCCCGCCGTCATCATGGAACAGTTCGACAGAGGGTTTGACGCATTACAAATGTTCGCCGGACTTGAAGGCGTAAACGGAGATACTATCGTCAGAGGGTTTTGTACTTTGCCAGAACAAAGGATGGGCGATTTGCTGCATTCCTCCCTTTGAGATACCGGTTCTGACAAAATAAGCTATGATAAGGTATCGTGCCTATGACAACATCGTCGGTGAAGGGCACGATACCCGTTTGTAAATTACCGCAACTCCGTTGGCGGTTTCCTTTTATACCTCTCTCTTTTCCTCTGCTCTTATACTTGGGCGAAGCCCTCTTCCCTTTATATCAATTATATGTATAACCTCTACGGTCTCCTCTCTGCCGTCACCGTCCGATTTTTCAGATGCAAAGGTAGGCTGCCGCGCTTGATCCGGCGGCTTGAAGTGTATTTCTTGCAAATTCTTCCTTCTACGAAGAGTAATTGGCAAGAAAAGCCGTCGTATGAAGCTGTACCGGCAGCCGGGTACCGCATCTATAAAATCCCGGAACGGTTCAGGCAGAGAAAGGAACCGAAAAGAGGGAAAAAATAAACAGTTAGGTAACGGCAGGACCAACCACCTTGCCACAAACAATTTTCTATTATGTTACATGTTCACACTATCGGACGCATCGGCAAAGATTGCCAAGTAATTTCAGGAGCACACGGCTCATTCATGGCTATGGACATAGCCGTTGACGATTATTCAAAGGGGCAAAACATCACCACTTGGATAAGGGTACGCAGCAACAAGGACAACCATATCCGCTTGTCCGAATATCTGACGAAAGGGAGACTCATACTTGTTGACGGCACGCTGTCATCTTCCCTGTGGAAAGACAAGAACGGCGAGAGCCAGATACAGCTCTCCATCACGGCAGAGAGTATTGCCTTTATCAATACCGGAAGGCGGGAAGGCGCGGCAGCCGGAGAGGACAATGCAGTAAGCGGAGCAGACGGCGCACCCGTTCCTCCTGCAGATTTCCCGCAGGACGAAAAGGAGGATTTGCCTTTCTGATAAGAGAGTAAACCTTTGAAAATAAGCGAATACTAAATGTAGTATATCCTATATGTAGTAGATTAGTAAGCCACTCGTCTGCGAATGTAGGATATACTACTCTTAGTCAAACTTTATTTTAGTATAGTAGTAAATACTAAAATACTACACTGCTAAAACAATAGTTTTTAGTGAATTAGTATATACTAATTTTAGTATTTACGAAAAATAGTATTAACTTTGCAAGTGGAATAAAAGAGTGAAACGATGACAAAAATAATTGCGGTCTTGAACCATAAGGGAGGGGTCGGAAAGACGACCACCACCATCAATCTGGCTGCGGCCCTGCAGCAAAAGAAAAAGCGCGTGCTGGCTATCGACATGGACGGTCAGGCGAACCTTACGGAATCCTTCGGCCTCTCCATTGAGGAAGAACAGACGGTGTACGGGGCGATGAAAGGCAAATACCCCTTGCCATTAGTTGAAACGGCAGGAGGTGTAACCGTCGTACCGTCCTGCCTCGACCTCTCGGCTGCCGAGGCAGAACTCATCAACGAGCCGGGACGGGAACTGATATTGAACGGCCTGATTGGCAAGTTGCTCGAAAACCGGAAATTCGATTATATCCTTATCGACTGTCCGCCCTCGTTGGGGTTGCTGACGCTGAACGCCCTTACCGCCGCAGACTACCTGATTATCCCGGTACAGGCACAATTCCTCGCCATGCGCGGCATGGCCAAGATCATGAATGTGATTGCCACCGTCCAGGAACGCCTGAATCCGAAACTCGCTATTGGTGGCATTGTAATTACCCAGTTCGACAAACGCAAGACACTGAACAAAAGTGTGGCCGAACTCGTCAAGGATTCATTCTGCGAAAAGGTGTTCAAGACCGTTATACGGGATAACGTATCTTTGGCCGAAGCTCCCATAAAGGGCAAGAACATCTTCGAGTATAGCAGGAACAGCAACGGAGCCAAGGACTACATGGCACTGGCGCAAGAGGTACTGAAATTAAAATAATCCCGATATGAGCAAGAGCGATTTACTGAAAGACAGCATGAAAGGCGGACTGGACGGGTTGCTGTCACCTACGAAAAAGACTACCGGCGGAAAACAGCCGGTAGCAGCCCCCACGGAAAAAGAAACGGCGGTTCATTGCAACTTCGTCATCAACAAAAGCATTCATACCCGTATGAAATTCCTCGCCATCAAGAAGAACATGTCGCTGAAAGACATCGTGAACGAGGCAATGAAAGAGTATCTGGAGAAGAACGAACAATAAACACAGGCATGGCTACCGCGTCTGCCCACCCCGGAGACGGCAGCCATGCGTCCTTTTTTATCCGCCCGCTGTTTCCATAGGGCGCATTCCTCCTTTATAGTCTTACCATCTTTCTCTTTTTTACCTGCCCGCAAGTACAGGCACATGGCCCGTTTTATCCCTATTCTAACCCTGACGGGCATATCCCTTTTCTACCGATTCCCTTACCGCTTTCCCGGCTTCATTCTCTGCCGTCACCGTTGTGTTTTATCAGATGCAAAGGTCCGCTGTCGCGCTTGATACGGCGGCTTGAAGTGTATTTCCTGCAAATTCTTCCTTTCTGCGAAAGAGTAATTGGCAGGAAAAGCCGTCGTATGAAGCTGTACCGACAGCCGTGTACCGCATCCGTAAAACCTCAAAGCGGTTCAGGCAGAGAAAGGAACCGAAAGGAGGGAAAGAAAAAAACAACGTAAAATTGACAGCGATATGGATAAAATCAAATTGGTAGTTTACAACGAGTACGCACTGGGTTATATCATGCCCGAACAACCCGGCAAAGTTTGTACGTTGGTGGATAGGATAACGCTCGGCGCACCGTTTCGGACAATGAATGAACCCTATTTCATCGGGAAAAGAGATACCGTCAGACTGGCGGGCAGAAAGGACTTTGACACGTTTCGGATAGTGTTCGACGGGTACGACAATCCGGAAATATACGAGTATGACACCGCACAATAAAGACAATAGTAATCAAACAATCTAATGTAATAACAAATTAAAATTTATGAATTATGGAAACAGCGAACATTCAATCAGTAGTAGAGAACAACATCGTATCAGTTGCATTGATGAATATTCAACCGAGCAACTATAACCCACGCAAGCACTTTGACGAGGCGAGCCTTGCCGAACTGGCCGAGAGTATTCGTCAGCAGGGAGTATTGCAACCTATCGGCGTGCGCCCCATTGTGGACACCGACCGCTTCGAGATTATTTTCGGAGAGCGCAGGTATCGTGCCGCCCTTATGGCAGAACTGACCGAAATTCCGGCTGTCATCTTGCATGTTTCGGACGAGACCGCCGCCGAAATGGCCGTGACGGAGAACCTGCAACGCAAGGACGTTACCCCCATAGAGGAAGCCAACGCCTACCAAAAGCTCATGGAAAGCGGTCGCTACGATGTGCAGTCATTGGCCGTGCAGTTCGGCAAAAACGAGAACTATATCCGTACCCGTCTGAAATTCGTATCATTGATACCCGAAATCGCCGAACTTCTGGAAAAGGACGAAATCACAATCAGTGTAGCGAGTGAGATTTGCCGATACGGTACGGACATTCAGAAAGAGGTGTACTATAAACACTTGAAAGACAGCGACAGCATGTTGTACGACTGTTGGCGAGGACTGAAAGCCGCCGATGTGGCAAAGTTTATCGAACGGGATTTCACGACAGACCTTAGCCGTTACGCATTCGACAAGACCCTATGCGCCTCATGCCCCCACAATACCAACAACATGATGTTGTTCTGCGAGGGTGGTTGCGGAAATTGCGCCAATCGGAGTTGTCTGGCCGAAATGAACGCTTCCTATCTCGTGGAGAAAGCCTTGCAGTTTGTGGAACAATACCCCTCCGTATCATTGGGCTACCAAGATTTCAACAATAACATGCTTGCGGTGGAACGCCTTACCGCTATGGGGTACGAGGTCGAGCACCTCAATACCTATGCCACGGCATACCCCGAAACGCCGGTAGCACCCGAAAAGGAAGAATACGACACTACCGAGGAATACGAGGCGGCATACAAGGAGTACGAGCAGGATTTCAGCAACTATATGGAAAAATGCAAGTCAATTCATGAACGAATCGATACGGGCGAACTCACGTTTTATATCTGCATCGGGCAGAAAGAAATTACGCTGTGTTACATGGCAAGTGCTGCCGCCAATGCGGACATGGCTACCGAAAAACAACTTTCCCCGGTGGAAAAATTGGAACAGCAGGACAAACGTAACAAGGAAATAGCCGTCGAGAAAACCGTTGCAGACGCTAAGAAACAGATTTTGGACGTTGATACGTCTGAAAGCAAATTCACGCAGGACGAGGAAAAGATGATATATTTCTTCCTGCTGTCGTCTCTCCGCAGGGAACACTTCGGGGTATTCGGTATCGGGGAGAAAAAAGCCTACCAACACCTTGAGGACGAAGAAAAAATGAACATCATCGCCAACCTCACGGCCAAGCAGAAAGCCGTTATCCGCAGGGATTTCTTGATAGACAACTTCAAAGGCGCATACGGCAATAACGCTGCTGCGACCCTCTTGCTCGATTTTGCCCGTAAGCACATGCCCGACACGCTCGCCGAAATTGAAAGTGGATATAATGAGGTGTATGAGAAACGCCATAAACGTATCGAGGAACGCAAAGCCGCCTTGTTGGCAAAGGAACGGCAGACAAAGCCCGAAGAAGCCGCCGAGGCAGAAAATACACAACCCACGGCAGAGGTACAACCCGAAGAACATACGCAACCCGAAGAGGTCGCAGCTTGACCATAATTCAATAGTAGGACGGAGAAATCCGTCCTACTGTCTAACCAATCAAAAGAGGTAATGATGAAATGTAAGGACTGCAAACATTACAACGGTGCGACAATGCCCGGAGCGGGATTGTGCAATGCCACGCAGGCACGTACTTTTGCCACGACGGTCTGTTTCAATGGACTGTTCACCCCGAAAAAACGGCAAGACGAACCGGATAGCAAGACCGGGAAGAAATAGCGCAACGCTACAGAGAGAGAGCCGCAGGAGCGGCTGTCTTTTTTAGCACTGCCGTTGGCAGATCTCCCTTTTTATCCCTTCGTTTTCCTTTTGTACGGAAATCCCTTCGCCAACGGCTCTGCCCGTCGGGACATGCTTTTTCCGGTGCAAAGGTATTGCCTTGGAGGAACATTCAAGTACCGCTACGCTATTTGAACACAATTTTTCAGCAGCTTTCCCGATTTTCAATCGTCCATATTTCGCGGACGCTCAATACCGCAACTATAAAATTCTGCCCAAATTCCTTGCCTGTTTCTCCCTGAAAGGCAATCTTTAATGCACGTAAAAATCAAATCCCGACAGGAGAAGCCTGAAGGCTTCCGAAAGGAGGGAAAAAATAAACAGATTGTTCAACTGATTAATGTTAAGATTTTATGGAAATTCAATTTGCTATCGTGCGTTCCGAAAACAGAGAGTATTTGTGCTACAAAGCAGGTGAAGCGTATGTAGATGCCAGCAACCCTATGATTGCTTTTACCGCAGGTGAAGATGAATTTGAAATCGTAGAGCCGGACAGCTCTTTCAGACAGAAAGAATACGAGTTCAGAGGCGAACGGTATTACCTCGTACCACGGTTTTATCGCAATGGCTGGTTGGCTCTTATCTTGGTAATGGTGGAAGATGAAGACGAATATATCGTACTTTCCGTCAATTTGGAGGAAATGGATGCGCTCGGTTTGCCGGACCGTACCTTTATCGACGTGAACAATTACCCGGATGCGTTGGACTTTTTGGTAGAAAACAGATTGGCGACCGATTCCGGCTACAAACGCAGGAGCGGCTTCGTGGAATACCCTATGGCTATGTTGAACCTGCCGCTTCTTTATCAGCATAACCCGCAAATTTTCCAAAAAGCGAACATCGAGCCATTCGGAGAAGAATGCTTTTGAAAAGGATTGTTCCCAAAAATGAAAGTGTCGGGTTCCGAAGATTGAATGTACAAGATGGCGTACTGATAACACAGTCAGTGCGCTATCTCCTTTGTCTTTATCGCCCGCCTTCGTCCTTTTATAGTCAGCCTCCCGGATACCCCGCCACCGCCCGTTTCCTCTTATAATTGCATTCTTTCCCTTTTGTAGCGGCACGAGCCGCCTGTTTCTCCCGTCCGGCTTTCCCGTCCCTCACCGCACGGGTTTTATCCGATGCGAAAGTCGGTCGTCGCGCTTGATTCTCCGGCTTGAAGTGCACTTCTTGCAAATTCTTCCTTCCCAAGCGAAGCGTAATTGGCAAGAAGAGCCGTCGTATGAAGCTGTGCCGACGACCGTGTACTGCATCAGTAAAACCCCGAAGCGGTTCCAAAGGAAAAGGATCGAAAAAAGGGAAATAAATAATCAATAATTCACAAGACAATGGGAAAATACGATTTTATCAAGACAGGGAATCTGCTTTATTGGCATGACCCGGACAACGGTTTGTCCGATGGGGCTTACCGAGTGATTTCTGCACCGGAAAACATGGAAGACGACAGCATTATTCTGATTTCGTCCGGTACTTCGGAAGCGGAGGTTTTGCCTTCGGAATTATCGCCGATAAACACGGGCAGAAGTCATAAAGAGGATTTTTTGCGCTGGAAAGCGGAACGTGAAGCCGAAGGCATGGAGTTTTATAATCGCCTTTCCGAAGTCATGGAAACGGAGGACGATTTGGCCGTAGGCGACATGGTAGCATTTACAAACGATTATGGAGTAGTATTCGGCCCTCAAGAGGTATTAGCTTTCAGGAAGCCTTGGAATGGTGACAGATGCGTATATCTTGACAGCGACGCCTATTGGTTTCCCGACCGTCCCGACCAGTTGACCCTCCTAAGCAAGAAAGGGGCGGAATGACAACGACAAACCCACCCGCCACAAAAACGGGTGGGTTCATTTCCCCTGCATGAAATCCCATGCTCTATTTTAATCGGCTCGCACGCACTCCACTCGTGCAGCGATTTCCTTTTCTATCGTTCCTATCCATTCCTCTCCGACACCGGCCTCCCGGCCGTATTCCGGGTAACGCGAAACGATGCCTATGGTCTTTTCTATGAACGGCTCTGCGGCCTTTATACCGTACCGGCGGGCTACTTCCAGCAGGTCTGCCGCAGTAATACCCTCTGTCCGGTTGTTGATAGTCATGCTGTGGCGGTTGACGTAATACGGTGCGTCCGGATCGACCGAGAACGTGTAGTCGTAGGCCGGAGCAACGTGCCAACGCCCGTCATCGCCCATCAGGAAGCTGAAATTCTTGTTATGGTCATCGACGTTCCCGCCCAGCACGTTCAGCACCATCAAGCGAAACAGTTGCCGGAGTTCCCCCGGCGGCACGCCGATACGGCAGGCCGCCTCGAATAGTGCTTCGTAAGAATCTGCCGAGGGGTTCATGGCAGCCAATGTCTGGATATGCACCTTCTTGCCGTTCCGGCGGTCGAAACGCTCGGTCAGGAAGTGCGCTGTCTGCTCACCTTCCAACAGGCGGCTCGGCATCATCTGAAGCCCGGCGTCTACGGCCATCAGGTAATAACTGTATTCTATCCGTGTCGTCGGCATCTTCTGGTGTTCGTCGAACTTGACGATCATCGGCGTGTAGCCCGGATAAGGGGTCGCCACCTGTCCGGAGTAACATTGTCCTTCCCCGAAATTGACGTTGACCACCGCTTTGGGCCGTCGTCCTCCTGCGGACGTTCCTACCTTGAACAGGCTTTCGACCATCAGGTTGCCCGATACCGGGACGTTGAACCGTCCGGCTTCCTCGAAAGCCTGCCGGGCCAGTTGGTAGAGGTCAGCGATCTCCACCTTGAACGGTGTCTCCAGTTCCTCGGCAGTGGGCGGGACGAACTCCAATGCCCCCATGCCGCGCCGTCCGATATAGGCGAGACGGTCGAGGGCGGACAAGTCCCTCATACGGATATGATGCACTTTGGCCCATTCGTTGAACACGGTGTTTCCCCAATGGTCGGGCAGCGAATCGGCTATGAACGAGGGCAGGCCGCCGAAAAGCCGCTCTTCATCGGGATAGACCGGCAGGCCGCGCTGTGCGGCAACCCCTTTTACCGGCGCACGGAGCGGGGCGATGTCGTAGCCGTCGCGGACATAATCGCTGTCGAAGTAGAAACAGGCTTTGCTGCGGTGTCCTTCCCGATTGGCGACAAGCGTGCCGACCTTTTTATCCCATAGGATTACATCGAGACTTTCTATCATTTCTTGCCCCTCCTAACTCGTTTAGGTATCAGTTTCTCGATTTCCCGAAGCGCCATCGGCGGCATGGGAAGTTCCGGCAGAATCTCCGCGAGCCGCTCTGCCTGACCGAGCGCACGCAGCAGGGAGATGAAATTGGCCAAGGTCAGGTTACGGCTGACCCCCTGCTCGAAATGGCTGATAGTCGTCTGGCTTACACCCGACTGTTCGGCCAGCTCCTTCTGGCTCATGCGGGCGGCCAGACGGTACTCCTTGACCCGCTTCGCCAAAAGCGTCAGCATATCGCTGTTTGTGGTATAGTTCGTTGTTTCCATAATGTCAATATATCACTATTTATATGCAAATATAACAACAATTATCCATATATAGATATATAAATTCTCTTTTTTAGCTTCCAGCCGTCCTTTTCTACCGCTTTCAGGTCTCCGTATTCTCTCCCGTCTGGCTTTCCCGTCCGTCACCGCACCGGTTTTTATCGGTGCAAATATGGGCTGTCGCGCCTGATTCCGTCGTTTTGAAGTGCATTTCTTGCAAATTCTTCCTTCTGCGAAGCGTAATTGGCAAGAAAAAACGTCGGAAAGGGCTTTTTCGCCAGCCCCGGAAAGCACCATAAAACCCGAAGCGGCTCCGGCAACAAGGAAGCCGAACAGAGGGAAAGAAAAACAATTATTAAAATTTAACAAATGAAGACATTAGAAGAATTATTGCAAGAACTGGGCTGCGAAGGTAGCGCATTCGACAGTACCGGAGAATTTACAAAAGCGGGAGAAAAGGCGTATGAACGCTTGGAGCACTTGCTGTATGACATAGAAAGTCTTACAGGCAAAAAGGTGACACCCATAATTGAGGAACTTGACAGAATATGCAACGAGAACTATTAAAATTCAAGAATATGGACATTAAAGAAAGCAAAGAATACCGCCTCGCCAAAGACTGGGAAATGGCGGTAAACAGTTTCAGTTTCAACCCCGAACGGTTCGCGGCGGCAATCCCGGACATGCACCCGACGCTTCAGCAAAGCCTGTACCGCCTGATTAAGGCGTGTATCAAGGTCATGGCGGACGAAACACGCCGTTACGATGACCGGAACCGGGCATCGCACGAGGAAGCGAAGCATATCATGGAATACCTCAATGAACACGGAAAAAATGTACCATTAATATAAAAACGACGATATGAAAACAACTAAGATTCAATTCAACGGCAGGTCTTATTACTCCCGCATCGTGGAATCTGTCGATGGCGAAGAATTGCTTATCGGTTCGACAATCCTGCTCGATGCCTTGCAGCCCGGCAGTTTCAATGACGAGAACGAAGGTTTTGCCAGTAAAGAAGCCGAAAGGATTTATGACGAGATTTTCTTCTTTACCGACGAGAGAACGCTTCAGCTTCCCGAAAACGAGTTGATAGCCGAACTCAAAAAGGATAACCCCGATTGGTTCGAGTAAATCATGGAATAATAATTTATAAACTTAGAATTATGGAAAAAGAATATGTAATGCAGGTCGCACAGACCATTAAGGAACAGTTAGTAGCGTTAACCCCCATGACCGTCCTCATGTCGTGGGGTATCAAAGAGTTTGCCGCCACCCTATACAGGGATTTGCCGGCACTCCGCATTAAGGTGAACGGACGGCTGCACGCAGGGTACGTCATCGTCGCACTCAACGGATCGGATTATTACGAGGTCTATCTTGTGAAAGGAATGGAGGTGGAATGTGTGAACGAAGAGGTTTGTTTCGACGAGTTGGGAGACGTTATCGACCGGGCTATCGAGAGCGGCACGGACAAAGCCGAGTACGATAAATTCTGCGAACAGGAGCGACAGAATTTATATGTAACTGTTGTCACTGTCTGATTCCTCTTTTTAGGGGATGAAAGCCGTGCCTTTCGGAAAACGAGCAGGGTACGGCTTTTCTATGTATAATGCAGAAACGAATAAAAACCTGCCGTTTATAAAACGGATTACCTACGTGTTACAGTACCTTACCTCTTATTGTAAAAAGGTTTGTTTTATCTTTTGGCCGGCAGATTGTTTTTCACTTCAAGATGTCGTTTCTTTATCTGTCTACTGCCTTTTTACTTGCAGCTCTATTTACGACCAGAATGCTCGCTTCATATAAAACCCACATCGGCAATGTGACCAATGACAACGTGAACACGTCCGAAGTCGGCGTGATGACAGCCGCAACGATAAGGATAATCACTATAGCGTGCTTCCGGTAACGTCGCATGAAATCGGCGGTGAGAAACCCCAATTTGGCAAACAGCCATGATAAAATCGGAATCTCGAACACGATACCCATTGTCAGGCACATCAGCACGAGGGTCGAAATGTAGGATTGCAAGACGATCATGTTCTCCACTTCACCGCTGACCTGATAGGTTCCAAGGAAACGGAATGTCAGCGGGAAAATAAGAAAGTAGCTGACCGCCACACCCATCAGGAACATTGCATAGCCGCCTCCGACTATCCGCACGGCATATTTCCGCTCGCAGGCATACAGGGCAGGCGACACGAACCGGAACAACTGGTAAAGGATATAGGGCGACGCGCACAGGACACCCGCGCATAATGCCGTCTTCATGTGGATGACGAACTGCCCGGCCAGTCCCGTGTTGATGAGCTGCACGGCAAAACTCCCGGTCTCGCCGCCGGCCCATGCTGCAATCCGGTTGAAAAGACGGTACGTGATGAAGCCGTCGTTTTTCGGGGCAAGGATAACGGCAAAAAGTTTTTCCTTAAAACAAAAGGCGGCGATACCGAACACGACGGCCACGGCGACGATTTTAACAATCGCCGTCCGCAGCACGTCCAAGTGCTCCCAAAAGTTCAAGCCGTCCGTTTTGTCTTCCTTTGCCATGTCACTCCTCTTTCTTGTCGGTATTTTCGGGACTGATTTCTTTCTCCATGCCGTTCATACCTTCCTTGAATGAACGGACACCTTTGCCGATGCCTTTCATCAGTTCGGGAATTTTGCGTCCTCCGAAGAACAGCAGGACGACTAATGCAATCAGCAGCACTTCCTGCATACCGATGCCTCCGATAAATAATGGTATCATATGAAAATTGTTAAAGGTTGTTCGATTAACTCAATAGTCGTTTTCAGTCATCGTTCCGCCGGCTATTCCCGCCATTTTCAGAAAGTTCCTTCGTCCATGACTCCGCCTTCTCAATCCAGTCCTTTCTCATGTAACCATCTCGACAGGTGATCGGCCACCTCCACGTTGTTCAAATCGGAGAAGGGAAAATGGGTGTTGCCCTTCAAACCTATCTCCGGCAGATGAATGACCGTGACATCGCCGCCGTGTTCGTTGAGCAAGGCAGCCCATTTGCGCATCAGATGCAGGCGTCGTGTCCATTCGTACAGTTCCGGCCGTTCGTCGGTTTCCGGCAGATTGTCGCCATAGTAGATGATGATAGGGATTTTCGTGAACTGCAGAAATTCTTCCATCGGCACTTCCACGCCTTCGGTCTTCTTCGACAGGGTTAGTACTTTCCCTTCCTCCGGCATCTGCCCTTCGGGAAAAGGCACGTTTGTTCCCGGCTCGTAGGCGACGATGGCACGGATGTTCCTTGTCTGCGGCAGTGTAAGCCATCCGACACCTCCGCCCTGCGAATGGGTGACGAAGACAGCCGGACCTATCCTGTCGAACAGTGCGGCATACGCCTTGGCGTAGACATCCAGATCGGGAGGGCCGAGAGTTGGCGTCATCTGACGGAAATACTGGTTCAGAGCCTCCTTGTCGCGGCTGAACTGCACGCCCTCGAAATAATCGGGCCAGATGCCCACGCGGAAACGGTTGAACCACGTCTCCTCGTCGAAGACGGGGGTAACGGTCGCGGGTGTCGTGCTCCGCCCCGCGTTTCCCCGGCGGGGCTGGTCGACGAGATAAGTCTGGAAACCGCGGCGCAGGAAAATATTCTGGAACCCCTCGCGGCCGTCCGGCGTAGTTTCCCATGTCTTGGAAAACTGCCCCACGCCGTGGGCGAAGACAAGCGGGTATTTCCGGGCATCGACGGGTTTCTGATAGAACACGTAGGCGTGGTCGCCGTGATAGGTGCGCCCCAGTGAATCGGTGAGCACCGTGCCGCCCACGGCGAAACTGCCCTGTTCCTCGATTTGCATGATATTCCCGTTGCGTGCGTTGCAACCCGACAGCAAGGCGGCGGCCATCATATAAAAGACAACCTTTCTCATACGCCCTTCCTATTTCTGGATTTTCGATTCCTGCAAAGCGTCATAGCGGCTTCCCACGACCGGAATTGCGGCCACGGCCTTTTCCAGCTCGGTCACTTCTTCCGACGTGAACACTATGTCGCAGGCCCGCAGGTTCTCTTCGAGGTGCGAGAGCTTGGTCGTGCCGGGAATAGGAACGATAAAAGGCCTCCTGTTCAGCAGCCATGCCAATGCCACCTGCGCCGTGGTAATGCCTCTCGTCCGTCCGAAAGCGTTCAGTACCTCCACGATACGCGTGTTGGCACGGATGGCTTCGGGCTGGAAACGCGGAAGCGTCTGGCGGTTGTCGTTGGCGGTGTCGAACCGGGTGTACTCGTTTATCATGCCGCCGAGGAAACCACGGTTCAGCGGGCTGTACGGCACGAAACCGATACCCAGTTCCTCGCAAAGCGCCAGCACGCCGTTTTCTTCCACCGCGCGGTGCATGAAGTGATACTCGCTCTGTATGGCCGTAACCGGACATACCTTGTGCGCCCGGCGGATGGTTTCAGCATTGACCTCGCACATGCCCCAGTGCAGTATCTTTCCCTCCCGGATAAGCTCGCCGCATGTTTCGGCTACGACCTCGATGGGCGTCGCAGGGTCGACGCGATGCTGGTAGAATATGCCGAGCGTCTCCACGCCGAGATTGCGCAGGGAGTTCTCGCATACGCGCCGGATGTTTGTCGGGGTGCTGTCCTCTTCGGTCTTCACCTGCACGCCGTTCACGAACTTGTGCCCGAATTTGGAAGAGACGAACACGCGGTCGGTATAGCCTTTCAGGGCTTCGCCTACCAGTTTTTCATTCTTGTGGTAGCCATAGCTTTCAGCCGTATCGAATAAGGTTACACCCCGTTCTATCGCTTCGTGAATCAACCGGATGCAGGTCTTTTCATCGGGAGACTGGCTGCGGTGATGGTTCAGCCCCATGCAGCCGAAGCCCATCGCCGAAATGGTAAAGGCTGCCTTGCCGCTGCTCAAGGTACGCTGTGCGCGGACTGCTGCCATTCCTGCTGGAATGGTTGCTGCCGATACTGACGATTTACCTGTAATGGCTTTTTCCGCGGCCGTTACTTTCTCCAATGCCGGCGCGATGCAGATGGCCGCGCCTGCCAATGCGGTTCGTTTCAGGAACCCGCGACGACTGATGCCGTTCTCTTGAATCTGTTCTTTTTTCATGTCGTTATCTGTTTGATTATCTTTCTGATTGCAAAATTAGATAGGGGAATTAAGAGCCTGTGTATCAATTTCACGGATAGAATTACCAATTTCAACGGGCCGGTAAGAACGATGCCGGTATACCAGTAAAATTGGTATCCAAAACGATGATTTCGGTATATGCCGTACCATCGGGAATCCGTATCTTTGCTTTTAATTAAAAGCAGAATGAAAAGCTATCACAGAAAAATAGCTATATTTGCAATGACTTAAAAAAGAGGAAATTATGAGTGAAATAATGAAGGTTGATACAGTCCAGCAGTACAACGACTATTTTGGCGTGGAGACCCTGCACCCGTTGGTCAGCGTTATTGAAGGCAGTAAAGGGAAGCCTCTCCGGTTCGGGAAAAAACTGTATAACATCTATGCTATTCTATTGAAAGATGCGAACTGTGGAAATCTTAAATATGGAAAAAGTATATACGATTATCAGCAGGGGACGATGCTTTTCCTCGCCCCCGGTCAGGTAATGGGATCTGAAGATGACGGGCAGCTGCACCAGCCCGAAGGATGGGTTGTTGCATTTCATCCCGAATTTCTGCGAGGTACACCATTGGCGCATATAATGAAAGATTATTCATATTTTTCTTACAATGCCAACGAAGCCCTGCACCTTTCCAAACAAGAAAGACGGACGGTTATAGAATGTATGGAAAAAATTCGCATTGAGCTGCAGTATCCTATCGACAAGCACAGCCGTTCGCTCATCGTGGATAACATCAAGCTGCTGCTTGATTATTGCATCCGCTTCTACGACCGTCAGTTCATCACCCGCGACAATGCCAATCACGACCTGTTAGCGCGTTTCGAGGACCTTCTGGATGAGTATTTCGCCTCTGATGCCCCTGCAAGGCATGGAGGGATGCCGACTGTGCAATATTGTGCATACAAACTTTGTCTTTCCCCGAATTATTTCAGTGACCTGATGAAAAAAGAAACGGGAATGCCTGCCCTGAAACACATCCAGCAGAAAATGCTCGATGTCGCTAAAGAGCGGGTATTCAATACGGCGAAGTCCATAAGTGAAATATCCTATGAACTTGGATTTCCATATCCGCAACACTTCAGCCGTTGGTTCAAGAAAATGGCCGGGTGTACGCCCAATGAATACAGAACCGCAAATTAGCTTTATTTTTTATTTTGTGAATGACTGACCAGTAAAACACCGGATATGACAAGTATGGCCGAAACCGGTTCATCCCAGCTAAAAATGTCCTGCCCGATTAAAATGGCAACGACAGAAGCTATAATAGGCTGTAGGTTGATGTAAATGCTGGCAGTGGTGGGCTGTATCCCCTTGAGAGCGACGGGATATAGCAGATTGTTGAGAACAGTTGCCAGCAACAATACGAATACAAGCTGGAGTAATGGTTGCCAACAGAACGCGGACTGATAAAGCGGTTGCACGTACAATTCATTTATACTGAACGGCAGCATGGACAATGCTGCAAATAGGAACATCCATTTTTGAAGTGTGACAGGAGAGTATTTTATCGCCACTCTTCGGATGATAATCAGATAAAATCCGAGCATAACTGTATTGACGATGGCGAAAACAATGCCAAGTATATGATTTTCAACGGATGCGGCAATATCCATTTGTGAAATCAAGACCCATGCTCCTGCAATTCCCAACAGAACACCTGTCAACTTCCGCCGGTTGATAGCTTCTTTTAAAAACAATACGGAAAAGAGCATAACTACGATTGGATTTAAGGCGACAATAAGTGCGAAGTGAACTGGTGTCGTATAATTAAGTCCCCACGCAAAGGAAAGATAAGTACAAGCAACACCGGAAATACCGCCCAAAGCAATCACCATCAAGTCTTTGGCATTGACCTTTTCTCTCCTGAAAACAAGCCCGATCGTCCAAAATATCAGCGTGGCGAATAAAACACGAGAGGAGGCAAGCCCAATCGGTGTCATCCACTCTGCCAGGAGCGATTTACCGACAGGTACATTCAAACCACAAATAATTTGTGTCGAAAGCATGGCGATATGTCCGTTCAACCCTTTGTTCACATGGATTTATCTGTTTGATAGAGAGTGCAAAGATACGACTTTATTTTCATAAACTCCCGTCGAAACTGCGGTAAAAGACTGAAAGGATTTTATTGTTGTTTCCGTAAAAATGGTTGTATCAACCGGGCTGTCCTCAAGGAAATATTCGCAGATATACTGTCCGAAAAACAGGTTCGGGAGTTTATCTCCAAAACGGAAGATGCAGGTATTATACAAAAAAAGGGGGACTGGTAAATGTACCCGTTATATAAAAAACACCTGATTTCCCTTCTTTTATGTAGGGCCGCAAGAAGCTGATTTTGAACTATAAGATTTTCACAATAGATAGGAAACGCCGAAACGTCCGCAATAATCACGGAATCATTGCAGGCGTTTTTTAGTTCCCTCATATCGGAATCTGGCTTTCTATTTAGTTTCCCGTTTGTTCAGCACGTCCTTTATCATTTCTTTTACCTCCATTCCCACATTCACGAAATTCCGATAAAGAATGCGTTCCTGTTCCTCCCTCGACTTGAACGTGTGGAACTTCAGTAACGGTACATACGCCGCTTCCCCCTTCTTGATTTCCTTCATGTCGAAATCCGTTTTGCAGAAGAACTTCGAGGTCTTAAACTCCTCCGCTTCCTGTACGTTCATTGAGCCGCCTATACCGGTTTTTGTTTGGATGAAGTCCTGAGCCGTCTGGCCATATATCCAACCTATCTGCCTTTGTATTGAAAAGTACCCATATCAGCAGGATTTTGCTCTCTATTACTTAATGATGTTGTTCTATTTTTGCAGCCTGTAAATCAACGATATGTAATAAATGGATTATATCGACAAAATATTTAAGACAGTATCAATTAAGGATAGCCGACGGATTATTGAACTTTATTTTCAGGAGCTGTATTGTTTTGCGCCACTTTCCAACAAAGCCCTCTCTCAAAAATTACTCTTGCCGGTACCTATCGTGACCGCCATAAAGAACGAAGGTATCAGGCTGGGCATATTGGAACAATGCAGCGGAGGCGTAGGGCTTACTCATAACGGAAAGGAGTATGTGGAACAAGCTCTTGGATTCAAGGGGATTGACCTCTGCCTGTATCGCCGACTGGCGGAAAGCGAACAGGCAAGGGACGCATACGCTGACGCGCTGAGTAAAAAATACCGTGCGGCATTCGACGAACGCCCCGTAGCGGATGTAGCACTGGACCAAGCCCAATGTACCGTACAGACAGCATTCCGCAGGGCTTTGCTCTGCTTGGCAAACGGCACATTGACAGGCAGACAAATCGTATGCATGGGCGATGATGATTTTGTCAGCCTTGCCATCGGGTTTCTGCTGAAAGAACTTTATCCCGGTCCAAGCATCTGCCCGACACACATCCATGTACTTGAGATGGACGGTCGTTATATCGAGTGTCTGGAGCGGCTGGCCGGACGGTTCGCCCTGCCGATAAGTTGTGAACGGGTGGATTTGAGGATGCCTCTGCCTCCGCATTTGTGCGGGCGTTTCGACTGCCTGTTCACCGATCCGCCTTATACGCAAGAGGGAGCTTCCTTGTTCCTGTCACGTGCCATTAGCGTACTGAAAGAAGAGTCCGGATTGAGAATCTTTTTCTCGTTCGGGAACAAGTCGGCAACGGAGGTTTACTTTCTGCAAAAATGTTTCCAACTGCACGGACTGGCCATCAAAGAGATGTTCACCCGGTTCAATGAATACATGGGCGCATCTCTTTTGGGCAACAAAGGACAGCTCTTTGTCCTGGAAACGACAGAACGTACACGCGCCTTGTTTCCTCTCGAAAAACGAGGGCGCGATGACATCTACACCGCAGACCGCAATCTCCGGCAAAACCGTTACCGCTGCCGGCAATGCGGCAAAGTCTATGCCGTGGGGAAAGAGGCGGAATATCAGACCATCAGGGAGTTGAAAAAACAAGGCTGCAATGTATGCGGAGCTACGGTTTTCGACAGACTGCACAAAAACGGGAATACGGATAAAAAGCAATACCTTCCCTTAGGGCATCACATCCTTGCAGACTTCTACAACTGCGACCCGGAAAAACTGGACGATGTGGAACAGATTCGCACATTCATGCACGAAGCGGCAGTAAGTGCCGGAGCGACCATAGTACAGGAAAACTTTCACAAATACGCCCCAGTGGGTGTGAGCGGTGTGGTGGTCATCCAAGAATCCCACTTGACCATACACACGTGGCCGGAGTGTGGTTATGCCGCTGTCGATTTGTTCACATGCGGCACCAATGTCCGTCCGTGGACTGCTTTCGACTATTTGCAGGAGCGGCTCGGATGTGCGAAAGTGGAATACAGCGATTTGATGCGGGGAGCCTATGAGCGGCCAAGCCTGTTGCGGTATTCGGAAACGGAACAGCCTGCCGTGCGGCGGAAAAAGCGGCAAAGGTACGACGCGTCTTCGAAATGGAACAGACGGGCCAGGTCTTTGACGGACTGTTCTGTGTTGTCCAAATAGCGTTTGAGTTCCGTTACGACAAACAGGTCAATGATTTCCTTCGGAGTCCGCTGTTCTATTTTGCAGGTTATCTTATAAAGGTAATCGGTCGTGATGCAAAGCCTGTCCGCATAATATCGTACATCTCTTTTTACATGGAAATTCTTAGCCAGCAGTGACATGAACTTGCCGAACAGCACCCTTGACTGATCCTTTTGATAACACTTGCCCAAGTCGGGAAACATCGGCTTGAACACAATATCTAAAGCCAGAAAAACATTGTAAATGCAATTTTGCAGGATGTTTTTCCGGCTTTCTTCATCACCGTTCTCCATCGCCCATATCATCTGCTTGAACACTCCGTCTGCCAATGAGTATTGTGCTTCCGAAAGTCGGCAGACCGGATATTCATACAGTCCGTCCCAAAATGCGGGGGAAGTCATTTTGTAGAAAATCTCCCCTGTCAGTTCCAATGACAAGGATATATATTCTGCCGTGAATGAAGGAGAAACACACAGCGGTGCAAATAAGGTGTCCGAAAACAACACAAGCAAATCACCTTTGCGGAATGTCCGTTTTCGTGTATTGGTGGTTACGACAGCCCGGCCTTCAACGCATAACAGCATGGTACACCCGTTTGCCACGAAAGGCAGTTTACCTGACAAGTCACGCAGGCTTGTTCTTCCGTGTTTGTATTGTTCGCCATGCGAGAGAGCAAAACTTTGTATGCCGGACGTTATCATAACAATTTCCTTTCCATCGTTACATGGGTTGGCTCGAAGCAATGCTTTTTATACAAAGAGCGCATCGGTACGTTCCCGGCATGAACCTTGCCGACAATATAAGCCGCCTTGCACTCTCTCGCATATTCTATGCTTTTTTCAAACAGGTCGTCTACAATTTGCATTCCTCGAATGCACTCATCCGCATAAATGGACTTGAAGTTGGCATAAACCTCTCCGGTCAGGCTGTTCTGCTTTTTCTCCATCCATACCCAGCCCACAATTTTACCGGATTCCGTGTCTTCTATCACGATCATTCCGCGTCGGTCTTTTGCTTTGGCTAATTTCTTGCAGTGGAACTCGAGGTCAGTAATAGCCTTTTCTCCGAATGAGATTTCAGAAATTTCAATTTCAAATTTTGCCACCGCTTCAAAGTCTTCCTCTTTTATTTCTCGCATATTGTACATGATTCCAAATATTGTTTTTCCGTTAACACCAATCTGTCCGGCATGATGCCCATAAAAACTTATCCCTTCTTCGGAAATAAGAAGGTCTGTAGCTTTTCCAATCCCGCCTTGTGCTTTTGAGGATTGCTCTTTTTCAGCTTGGCAATGTTCTGTAATTTCCATTTTACGGACGGATAGCGGCTTAAATCTCCGGCACAGCATTTTTCCCAATCGGGTTCGCCGTTTTCAAATGACAGAAGAAATTCCCGGTCTGTTTCGGTCAGGCTGTCGTTTACCTGCTGAATGAGGTTATGCCTTGCCTCTTCATAATCCGAATAAGTGAATGGAGTATCGGACATTCCCTCAAACTGCTTTTCCAGTGCTTCCGTCTGGTCGATGGCGTTCGGCTGCAAAGATTCGATGACAGGCTTGTCGCTCCCCAACAGGCAAAGCATGAAGCCGTTCTTGACATCATGAAACGACGCCATTTCCATATACTTGCAATCGAACAGGTCCCGTGGGTGTTGGCGGCTTAATGCCGCTGCAATTTTGCCCCCGTAAAGCTGCGAATAAGAAACTGTACGTGCTTTACAGGTCATATTGAACTCCGTTTCAGCCCGTTCGCACAGTTTCCTGTCCTCTGTCTCTCCGATGATACCCCGCTTTGTCCCGTTCACTTCGATTTTGACGGTCGCACCGTCCAAAGTACATTGTAATTTCCAGACATCATGCTTGTGGATCACTTTTATGCCCGGTATGGATTTTTCTATGTAGCTTTTCAAAGTTCGCAGATGGTTGTTGATTGCGTCCAGACTCTCGGCCCTTTCCTTTACGGGAATATAGGTGAGGTCTATATCGAC
Source organism: Blastocystis sp. subtype 6 (assembly GCA_000963415.1). Lineage (NCBI taxonomy): Eukaryota > Bigyra > Opalinata > Blastocystidae > Blastocystis > Blastocystis sp. subtype 6. Next base: position 18,204 of record JZRM01000027.1, on the reverse strand, counting down.
TGAATAGCGAGGCATGTTTTTATGAAACAGGTTGATAGCCGTACCTCCATGCACAGCAAAATCTTTGATGCGGTACACGGACGGCATAATGCGTATCAACAATGCCACCTGTTTTTTATAGATGTCATTCATATTCGTTCAGTTCTTTAGGTACGGTTATTTTGTATTTGGAGATATAAATCCCGTTTTTTGACAGTTGCAATTTGGAGGTTCCCAGTCCTATTTTGGATGTATCAAGTGCCTCGAACCAATAGTGTCCCGCTTTTTCTGCCATATAAAGGAACATACGCTTTACTTTAAGGTTCTTGGTCGTTTCGAGCAGTTGCTGTAGCATTTCGGGACGCAGCGTTGTCAGTTGTTCCATCATATAGAACAAGTCCATATAGGAATATTGTTGCGGTGCAAGCAACAGACATTCCAAGAATGCCTGTTCAGGTGTAGAAACCAGCAGATCCACTTCGTATTTCACAATCGTTGCGGTCTGCGGTTCTGAAAAGGTATCGGTGGAAAACGGTTTTATCACCCTGTCGAAAACATCGTGGCGTATCCATTCCGGAACACGCTGTTTGCCGTGTGCCACCATCAGCAACGGTTTCCCCATAGGCACATAGTGGTTGAAGCCGAACAGTTCCAATGCAGAATGAGCTGCGACACGGAACGTCTTGCCCAATTGCCTGTTGTAGCAGGACAATGCGGCGTATGCCGACAGGCTGTCTCCCGTTCGGTACATGACTCCCTTTGACAGCATCTCAAGCCAGCCGGATTCCCGGTATCTTTTTATCAACTGGTCGGAATAACCGTTCCTTTTCAGCCATTCGGAGAATAACAATCCTTTGGGAGTGGCGGAAAGCAGCAGTTGGTTTATTTTGCTTTTTTGTTCTATATCCACAGTATATGATTTGTTTTCTTTTTCAACTGCAAAGGTAGCATTATTTTCCGTTCCAAAGGTCTTGAAAGTTGATTTTGTTTCGGTATAATATACTTTTTGTGTAGTATTGAATACCAAAACCAACTCCACAGGATTTTCCAAGATACCGGAAACGCCAAAACGCCTGCAATAATCGCGGAATCATTGCAGGCATTTTTTTTACTTTCCCTCATATCGGAAACAGGTTTCTTATTTCGCCCCTCGTTTGTTCTGCACGTCCTTTATCATTTCTTTCACCTCCATTCCCACATTCACAAAATTCCGGTAAAGAATGCGTTCCCGTTCCTCTCTCGACTTGAACGTGTAGAACTTCGGCAGCGGTACATACGCCGCTTCCTCCTTCTTGATTTCCTTCATGTCGAAATCCGTCTTGCAGAAGAACTTCGAGGTCTTGAACTCCTCCGCTTCCTGCACGTTCATCGAGCCGCCTATGCCGGTTTTTGTTTGGATGAAGTCCCGTGCCGTCTGGCCGCAGATCCAGCCCGTCGGCATATCCGAGATTTTCGAGGCGGGTACGAGGCTGTCCATATTTTCGTTCAGATTGATGGAAGTCTTGTCCCGGTCTATCGTGACACCCTTCTTGATTTGCACCACCTTGCCGAAGATGTCGCTCGACAACCATTCCAGCGTTTCCTTGGCACGGGCCGAACCGCTCACCACGTTACCCACCGTCGTGATGATTTTCTGCATACCCACTTTCCCGTAATCCGCTTCGAGCTGCGGCAGTTCTTGGAAGCCGAGCGTCACGCTCACCTTGTTGCTTCGTGCCGTGCCGATCAGGCGGTCTATCTTGTGGAAGTACAGCGTCGGCAGCTCGTCCACGATAATGCTCACGGGGACATTTTTGCCCTGTCCCGTATTCACACGGGTAACGAGGCGGTTCAGGATAAGGGCGTTCAACGCTCCGATAATGCTTTCCATTTCCGGATCGTTCGCTATCAGCAGGTAGCTCGGATTCTTCGGGTCGCTCACTTTCAGGTCGAAGTCATCACCGTCACGGTGGAATATCCAGTAACTCTCTTTGGTCGCCAGACGAGAGGTATAGACGCGCAATGTACCGATCATACCTTCCAACTGTTCCATCGCGCGATTTTTCAAAGCGGTCTGGAACGGACCGAGCAGCGGGGCAACCTCGTTGTCGGTCTCCAGTACCTCGAAGATGGTCTGGTAACTCTCGTTCAGGAACGACAGGATATGCGGCATATCCGAATACTTGCCTAACCAGTAGGCAGGTTCAACGATTTCCCCGCCCTCTTTGGCGCGTACCACACCCGTCGGTTTCCAGAATTTCGTCTCCGGGTCCTGCCGTTTTTCAGCGTACAATTTGTTTCCTTTGGCATCGTAAGGCTCGCGTTCATAGTTCACGAAAAAGTAGATGCAGGCGGCGAGGAAGTTCACAGCCGAAGTCTGGAAAAACTGGTCGCTGCCGCCGCCTCCCTCTTTCTTGCCTTTTTGCAGGGATTCCAGCAGCGTTTCCGCCGTTTCGCTCGCCGCAGCGAGGTTGTTGATGTATTTTGCCTGAATTGGATTTACCCGGCGGCTGTACTCCACGTCCACGAAGTTAATCATATTGAATTGGCAGCCTTGGGGCAACTTTCCGAGCTTCTGGTTTTTCTTGTAGTGGTAGTACAGTTTCGTGGCCAGCGTCGGGAACTTGTAGTCATAGACCACCATCGCGAACCCCTTGGCCGAGTGCTGTCGGATAAACGGCTCGATGATACTGAATGTCTTGCCCGACCCCGGTGTTCCGACTACCCATGTTCCACGAAAACAGTTGGTTATATTGGTCCAGCCTTTACGGAACTTGCCCTTGTAGTAATATCGCATGGGGATATTCACGCTGTACGGAGTCTCTATCAGTTCCTCGCATTGCTCGAAACTTTCATTCTCGAAATTGAAACGATCCTTCATCAGTCCCTCTTTGAGGAACTTGGAGATGTTATCCAGTGCGACATGCACGAGGATAACCCCCGTGAGCGATACCGCCATATAGAGAATAATGTTCAGCGGCAGCGTGTAGAACCGCGTCTCCATCGGATGACCGAACAGCCATACGGACAGCACTAACAGGGCAAAGCCGCTCACGAGCGGGTACAAGACCTGCCGCCGGGCGTTGAATTCCAAATGTTTCTTGGCTCTGGTGCCGATACAGGTAATGCAGATCAGCAGCACCGTGGCGACCTTGCTGTACACGAGGTTGCCGTCGTTATAGATGGCCCACCGTTTGATACGTCCGTGAATGTCGCAGAGTATGCCGCCCCAGTGGTCCAGCATGGCCGGGTCGATGGCATACTCGAAAAACTCCATCAGTACGGAGACATACACCACCGCACGGAATATCCGGTAAAATCCCTGTAATTCCTTGCTCTCTTCCATTGCTATGTCAATTCTTTTTAATACCCCAGAGGACGTGGATGTGAGGCCATTGCATACGGTTATCAGCGGAAAGCTGGCAGACATGGGAAACTGCATATAGAGGTTTAAGCCCGTCATATATTGCAGAAGCCCGTACTTCCGCTGTAAACTTCTCAAGGAAAATCCGGACGGCATTGTCAGAGCCATAAGTCATGAAATCAATGAAATCTTCAATCAATTCTTCATTGACATAGCAGAGCTGACCTTGGAAAATATCATGGTAACGGCTGATACGGCCGTTCCATTCTGCCCGGATTTCTTCCCTGCGATTCTTTACGGAGGGAAACCTCTTGTAGCAGTCTATTCCATCGTCGAGGAATATGAAATTACCGGAAACGTCCTCTTGTTTAGGACATTTGCATCTTAACAGATACCCGAAGAATCCTTTGTCCGGATGTACTATATCCACATACTGTGGTGCTTGAAAATCTTTAATTCCGTTCATAATCATAAATTCAGTTGTTGATGGTTATAATGGGACGCACTTTATGCGCCTGTGTCTTGGGCGTTTCCTGCATGGTTCCGCTGGCTGTCGAGTAGAGCCATGCTTTGACTGTCTGCTGTCCTTCCACCTCCGTCGATGTCCAATACCAGCACTCGTCGGCCTCGGTCGGCAGCGGGTCGCCGCCGCATTTCTCGATAATCGGATTGATGACGGTCTGTGCCGAATACAGCAGACGCATCTGTGCCACCGAGGGGATATAGGCGCTCTGTCCGTATTTCCACAAGGCAAAAACGGCTTCAGCCATCGGCGAGGCCGTTTCTTCCGTATCGTACAGGGCGAACGTGTTCTCATTCCCGTCGTATGCAGCAATGTCCGCCGACGTACCCTGCTCGACACCGAGGCTGTCGGCAAAAGCCTTCGGCGTCATGTCCCACAGATAGACGGCATAGCCGTTTCCTTCCGTTTCCCCGTCCGAATAGGTATGGAAGACGACGGCAATCGCCTGTTTCCCGGAATTTTCATACTCGCTGTACGGCACGGCCTTGCCGTCCACGCAGAGGACATGTCCGGGACGTACCGTCTTGTCGGGTTCTTCTATATGTGCGTCGCAGGCAGCCAATGCCCCGGTTATGAGGAGAACCGGCACTACCTGGCACGTTTTTCTGATAGTGTTCTGTTTCATCTTTCCCTTATTTTATAGGTAGTTTAATACCGAGGGCAACTCCTGTACGCAGCACATCGGCCCCCTTTATCATCACGTCTCCCTTGACTTGCCAGTATAGCGTCCAGCCCGCCCGCAACACATAGTTGTGCTCGTAGCCGAAATGCAGCCCGACAAGGAACTTCCTCGTATCGCTTCCGCCCGAAGCCCCGATACGGAGGCTTCCGTAATGGTTGCGTCCCCTCGTGACGCAGGGTTTGTAAGCCACGCCGAAGCCGTAGGTACGGTAATTCTGCCAGAAAGATTTCGGGCATACATGCTTGCAGGATTCGCACTCTGCCCATTGCAGGTAGCCGTTGGCAAAGAACTCCCACGCATGGCGGTAGTTCATCTCGTGTTCGTAGGCCAGCGTCACGTCCAGCTCGTTCTTGTACAGCAGCCCCGCTCCGAGCGAAAGGCGGCCGCTGCCCCGTTGTGCATTCGCGCCGACGGCGAGGCACATGCAGGCAATCGTCAGGATAATCGTCTTTCTCATTGTCATTCCTCCTCCAGCAATGCCGTGCTGAACGAATCGGCCGACAGCACGTCCTCATAGTCGATATTCAGGCTGATAGCACGCCCGCTGATTTGTTTCTCCGTCATCTCGATGGTCAGTACCTTGTCGTTCGGGAACGTCATTTTCCTGACCACGACCACATTCCGGTAGCCGTGCCGGAACGTCTTGCCCGTCTCCAGCACCAGTTCCGGGACCAGTTCGATGACTTGCACATTAGTCGCTTTGGTCAGTTTCTTGTCCGCCAGCTTCACCCGTATCTCGTCAATGTCGAAACGTATGTTCGTCCGGTTCTCTATTGAGAAGTCGATGAAGAAATACTCTCCCACGGTGTAGATGTTGTTCAACCGCATGGTCATGCGGTGTGCCTTGGTGGCGACGTTGCGGATCTTCGCGGGCGAGTTCCAGATACGCCGGGCGAAGCGTGTCATCTCCACGGTGGACATCGAGACCGCCGGGTTGTGGTAGGCGTTTCGTTCCTGCAACTGGATTTCCTTGTCAGTTACCGCCTCCCGCACCCGTGTGGTGTAGAGCAGTGCATACTGCGTGCGGTAGCGTTCCGTTACGATGGTCACTATGGCCAGCACCTCGCCGTCCTCGTGTCCGCCCTCTTTCGGTTTCAGGCGGACGATGTTATCTATCGGCTGGTCACCGACAACCTTATCGGTGGAGATGTCCACGAAGCGTACCGGTTCCGAGGCCGTGATGACCGTCGTTACCTGTTCATTTACCGTAAGTTGTTCCATCTCCTCGTAGGTTCGTTGTGCCTGTACATTCGGCGTTCCCAGCAGTCCTGCCGCCAGAAGAAATGCCGTTACGATTCCTTTTTTGTCCATGTCATTGATTTATTGATTTTGTTTTTCTTCCCTTATCTCTTTTTCCTCTTGTGCTTTGTTCCTGCATTCCAGTTCCTCCTGAATCCGCCGTTCGGCAATCTCGCAGTACACCTGTTCGATTTCAAATCCGATGTAGTGTCGTCCCGTGCGGATAGCGGCCACGGCGGTTGTGCCTGACCCGATACAGTTGTCCAGTACAACATCGCCTTCGTCGGTGTAGGTCCGTATCAGGTACTCCATCAACGCCACGGGCTTTTGTGTCGGGTGGTAGAACGCGCCTTTCTTGTGTTCCTTCGGCATGAAGATGACCGAGGTCGGATATTTGTCATCGGCTATGCGTACCGGTGAGAGTTTCATCGTTCCGTAACAACGGTTGGTAAATCCCTCCGTTTTACGCCTCCCGTGATTTCTCCGTTCCGGAGGACACGGTGTCATCTGCGGATGATAGACCGGCTGTTTTTTATAGAATACCAGAATATCCTCGTGCTGCCGGAGCGGCATACGTTTGGCATTGAGATGTCCCGTCACCCGATCTTTCTGCCACACGAGGTTGTACCGCCATAGCCGGGGTTGCGACAGCATGAGCCATGCGGAGAAAAGCCCCTGTCCGAACAGGATAATGGGGCTGTCCGGCTTGGTAATCCGCCGGTATTGCTCCCACAAGGCTGCGAACGGTATCTGGCGGTCCCAGTTCACCGACGGATTGCTGCGATTTAACACCCCGTAAGGCAGGTCGGCGATTATGGCGTCCACGCTACTATCCGCTATCTGTTTCATGCCCTCCATGCAGTCCATAAGGTAAATGCGATCCGTCTCTATCATATTGCGTCTGTTTTCAGTTCTACAATTTGTCGGGCGCTCATCCAGGTACAGCGTTCCGTCCGGGTTTTCCGGATTTCACACTCCCAGAGGGTATTCTTCTCCACATGTTTGAAATTGACCGCACCGTCTCTCGGCCCGTAAAAACCGGTATGCTTCTGGAAGGCGAATAAGGCAATCCTCCGCCCGTCTTCTGCCTGAAAGTTGCATATCAGGGCGAATCGTACCCCTTTGTGCCACCATTCGGTACTTACGAGCTTCCCAACGAATGTTTCGGGCTTATCGGGAGCGATGTAGTCCTCGTAATAGAAGCCGTCCGTTCCCTTATGAAGTTTTGATATGTCTGATTCCATTGTCACTGCCCTTTTAGTTCCTGTTTTCCCGTCCGTTCACCAGATACACAAACGTCCCGTATTTCAGCTTCACCTTGTTTTTCTTGATAGCCTTGCTGATGGCGTTACTCGTTTTCTGGTAGGCATTGTTCACCGCCTGCATACCCCATTGGGCGAGGCTGTTACCGTATCCGCTGGTATTCATGTTCATGCTGCCCGACATGGCACTGCTCGCCACATCCTTGCTTGTCTCGCGGAACTGGCTGATGGGTACGTAAAGTCCTTCCAGCCCGTCCGTATCGTAGATTGACAAGCTGACCTTGACCAGTTCGTCCTCCACCAATATGCTGTTGATGCTTCCTTTTACACGTCCGGAAGAGAAACCGCTGACTGTGGCATACAGGTAAGTACCACGCCTGACCACGCTCTCGTTGATTTCGATGTCGTCCAGCAGGCGCAGCCGCACACGCGAGCCGTCCACGGCCTTGATGTTCTCGTCGATGATCGCCTTGATGAGTTTCGGTTCCCGAGCGTCTTTCGCCAGTGTGTTGAAGTAGTCCGAAGCCGTCTTTACCTTCTTCACCACCTCGCTTGCCTTGTCCGTCTCCGCAGGAGCTTTGACCGAACGGCTTTCCTCGTCGATGGTTCCCTTGGCCTGCGTCATCGTGTCCGGCGGAGCCGCCGTTGCGGTGCTGTCCGTTTCGGACGGCATGACCTCCCGTTGTCCTCTCAACCTCGCTTCGGCGAGTGCTTTTTCCAGTTCTGCGAGAGCTTCCTGCTCCCGCCTCTTGGCATCGGCCGCTTCCGCTGCCAGATCATTTTCCTTTTCCTGCCGGTCAAGCAGGGCGATGTCCTCTTCGGTGTACTGCGATTCATATTCCTCTTGGTTATTGTCCGGTTCGTCCCGCTCGATGTTGTCCACAGCGGAATAATCTTGTATCTTGCCCCATGATTTGGCCATGTTCTCATACTTGCTGCCGATACCGTCGCCACCCTTGATTTGGGCGTCCGGCAATTCGGGATTCAGGAACTCGGTCGTCTGGAGTGTCTTATCCTGTACCTCGACCTTCTCGGTATGGAACAGGTCGAAAAAGAAGTACGACGTGCCGAGAAGGGGAATATAGAGGATAGCCGGAAGCATATACTTTGGCTGCCTGAAATTAATTCTCTTGAAGATATTGTTCATTGTTTCCCTTTAATTGAGTTGCACATACTTGCTTATAGTTCTCTCAAACGGCATATTCATAAGCCTGCCGTTCTATTCCGGCCTTTCCGTACCACTTTCCTTCGTATCGAATCTTCGTACATGCGGTACGGAAAGCATCTTATGCCGTTCCCGGAGCACGGAATCCTGCATCTCCGTGGCCGTCCGGCGGGTCGGATGATGGCGGTACACCACCGTCAGGCGGTAAATATTCCATGTCAGCCCGCAGATGGCGAAGCCAAATACGATGACGAGAAACAGCGTCCGGTGGGCGTTGGCGAAACCCTGTACTTTGGCCACTGCCTTGTCGATACGTGTCGCTTTGGCGAAGCGTCGCCCGGCATCCACGTCGCGTTCGTAGCGCTCCTTGTATTTCGGGTCGTTCTTGTCCGGCATCTTCTCGCCGAACAGCATACGTCTGAATCCTTTGATATTCATAGGACTGGTAGAGTTAATAGTTGCTTTTTGTCTTTTGCTCGATGTCCTTGTTCAGCAGCGTGCGCCAGTTCACAATGAGCAGCCCGTGCGGGTTGTTCTCCGTCCGGGGTACACGCTTGAGCTGTCCCGCCGTAACCAGTTCGCGCATCAGGATATTGCTGCGCCGTTCGATACGCTGCCGCCCGTAGTAAGTGAACTCCATCTTCTCCTTGTTGAAGGTGATACTGTCGCAGAAAATCGAAAAGACGGCACTCGTTCCCAAGATGTTGGAATAGAAACCTTTCTCCTTGAGCGTATTGTACTGTGCCAAGCCCGTTTCGTCCACTAAGTACATCGCTTTCTCCATCGTGTAGCGGATGTACTTGTCGTCGGGAGCAAGGGTAAAGAAGTAGTGGTGGAACATCTCGACATGGCTCTTGGCTTCCACGTCAAGCGTTTCCTCCATCGTCGTGCGGCGTACCAGTATAGGCACGTTGCTGTCCAGCACATACACCTTCTTTTGAGCGTCCGTAACCATCATGCGGGCCGTCCAGATACTCGACACGCTGATGATGACGCACCCCACGAGAAAGGCGGTGCAGATAATTCCGACCAGTTTGATTTTGTTCTCTAAATTCTTGATGACCATTTTGTTTGAATATTTATCGTTACTTTGTTATCTCATTACCGTACCCATTGCGCCCGTCGCCGTCATTTTGGCCTGCTGTGCCACGCCCTCGCCGAAGTTTCGGGTTGAGAACGCCGTGTCACCCTCCGGTATCATCCATGCCGCAAGGTCGGGGACGAGGTTCAGGCATTTTAGGGCCACGATGCTTGCCGCCATCAGATAGCCCGCCGAGAAGAAGGAGTTTTGCAGGTAAGCCGCCATCGTCTGCTCGCTTGCCGTTATCGCCGTTAGGTTCTCTACCTGTATGCAAAGTACGATGTCGAACAGCAGCAGCACGTAGAAGCCCACGAAGTAGAGCATCGCACCATAGAAATGCACCGTCAGATACCTTGTGAGCCACTTCGCCCATGCGCCTTCCCACTTGGGCAGGAGCGAGAACGCCCATTGGATAGGTCCGAAAATGGTGAGCATTCCCAAAAGAATTTGCTGACAATAGATGGTCGCCCACCAACCGATTCTGAATACTACAAGGGCTATCAGCATGATGATTTTGTCAATCCCCACGATTACCCCCGAAGTCAGCGAGGTGAACCACAGCTTCGCCGCATCCTTCTCCATGTTCGTTACCTCGTCCACACCTGTCTGTTCCATCGTTGCCTCGATAAGGTTTGGGTCCGACGTACCCGTATGGGCGACATCGGCCTGTGCCTGCAGGGCAGTGTACATCGTGTCGCGCACGTAAATCAACTCCTGCACTTCCTCGAACTTGTCCGAGATTTGCGAGGCTTCGGCCTCGTACAGGTCATGTGTGTACGAACCGACGCAGTTCGGGATATAGGAGAGGAAATCTAAAAAGCACCAGTTGCTCCCGCTGTTTGCCATGCCCGTGTCTGCCGGAGGATACCACCAGCAGAGGATAAGCGACACGGCCAGCGGTCTGAAGAGCTTCATCACGTCCAAAGGCTCGTGCTTGACCATCATTTTGTACGCCATGCCTGCCGCCATGATGATGGCGAATAGGGCGGCCAGTGCCATGCACATTTGAAGAATCCACCAGAAGGGACCTTGCGAGCCGGTAAAGGTCGCATCGGTCAGAAACTCGTTGGTCTGAAAAATCACGTCGTCGATTTCCTCTTCCAAGAGGTCGATACCGAAATCCGAAAGAATATTTCCGTCTGCCATACGTTGTGTGTTTTTAGTTCTTTCTGTTTACCGTCTCGTCTCCGTCTCCCGTATCAGTTTCGCCGCCCGATTGCGCCCCTCGCACGGCGGAACGCGATTCGTTCCACCGGCCCATCGCCTCGCGGACGATACCGCCCTTGTCCAGTCTCCGGTCGGCGGTTGCATTCAGCAGCCCGTTCGCAACCGTGGCGTTCTGTCTTCGGGCAAGGTAGCCGACCAGAATCTCGTTCTGCCGTACCACGTCCTCGTAGATTCGCAGGTACTCTTTCTTCCGTTGTGCGTTGGGCATGTAGGCGTCCTTCGTAGCGTCAATGGCGCACTGGTAGACGTGGTAGTATTCCGTCCACCGCTCCCTGTCGTCCGTTGTGCCCCCGGCAAGGGGGATGCGGTCGATGTTGCGCTGAAGCCGTTCCATTTGAGCGTTTATCTTATCGCCCTCGGCCAGCCACGCGAGGTCAATCTGCCGGTCGGCTACATTCAGTGCCTCGATTTCGGCCCGCTTGACCAGTGCCGAGTCGATGGCTTCCGCCTCGTCTGTCTGGTTGTACAGGTTCACACCCGCCAGCGTGCGGAACGACAGTTTGTTCTTGCTTGCCGCCGACTTCTTGTACTTGTTGTGCAGCAGCGTGTAATAAAGTTCGGGCGACAGAGCGCCCGTACCGGTTTCCATAACCGTAATCTGGTTCTGTTTCGGCGAGTCATGGTTGTAAGTAACCGACTGCGCCTTGACACCGCTCGTTGCAACTGCTGCAACCGCCATGAGTAAGAGAGTTCTGTTCATATTAATTTCCGGTTATTCATTATTTTACAGTTATTTATATCGTATAGTCATACTTTTTTTGAGCTTCCTTTACTGTCATAAATATTGGTATTCATTCCTGACTCGTTTCTCTCCTTGCGAGAAATATGTCTCGTCTTTTTCAATGCAAATACATTTTCTATTCGTATAGATACAGGCAATTGCGGTGCTCATGCTCCCCGAAGCAAAATCAAGGACAGTATCTCCTTCCTTTGTGTATGTTTTTATCAGATACTCCAATAATGCAATCGGCTTTTGGTTGACATGAATCGTTTTGCCTTCCGATTCCGCTGTTTTGAAGTATATCACACTTCGTGGATATCTTGTCCCTTTGTTTTCATGCCTGAATGTAGGATTGGGTACATTGTTTATCCCTGTCCAATTGCTTCCTCTCTTCGTGCGGTTCCCGTAAGGCTCGCCTTCCTCCATGATTGGATAATAAGGGGTTCTGCCTTTGCCAAAGACACTTATTAGCTCATGTGCTTTTAGAGGTTGTTTTTTAGCGAGAAGAAAATTGCTTGCTTTTGACTTTTCCCAAACCCAGTCATATTTAAATTCATCTAAATTGCCGCAGCGTAGAAAGCTGCTGAACGGTTCGCTGCCAAATAAGACCGTAGGTGCATTTTCTTTCCTGACTCTCCTGATCTCTTTCCACATTTCCGGGAATGGTATTATTTTATCCCACTGTGAAGCTGTAATTCCAAAAGGGGGATCGCATAAAACCAAATCAATGCTTGATTCCGGAAGAAAAGGCATCACTTCAAGACAATCGGCCTTATATAACGTAATGTCTTTTGCAAAAACAATCTTTTCCATTGCATCAATCTGAATGTCTTTTTATCCCTTGGTATAATCCCAATAGGCTTGTTTGTACTAAAAATTCTTTCTCTGTTTTTATTTCCCGATGTCGATGGCATGGAAGTCAAACTCTAACCTGTAGATAGTTTGCCTTCTTTCCCTTTTATCGTTCGTTAATAATCCAGCCGTCCCGCTTTGCGCCATCGTCCGAAAGCCCCGTCGATAATCTCCTTGACCTTGGGACGGTAAATCTTCGCTTTCCAGTAACCGATGCGCACCTGTATGTACCGCCACGTCTCGATATACGCCCGGTTCAGGTGCCGCTCGATGTCGTCCAGCGACGTGTTCACCGCTTCCAGCACCATCAGCAGGTCGGAGGTCGAACATTCTGCCGCCCCTGTGGCATACAGCACGAGGTCACTGACCGATTTGTAAAGCTGTTTCCCGTCATCGGCGATGTCCCGTATTGCCTTTTCGTTGATGGCCAGTATCACGGCATCGCCGGGGTCGATGCGCCCCCGTTTCACGATTCTATCGTTGAAGTCCTCCAGCAGTCTCTTGTAATCGCCGATACGGTCGCTGACCGCCGTATAGGTGCTTTTCACGTTCAGCACCGTCCGCAAGGACTGGTACATCACGTCGATGACGTCGAAGGCACGGGTGTAGCGGTCCAAGTCCACATTCAGTTCCTTGTACTCGCCGACCTCTTTGCGGCTGTACTCGTGCAGCAGCTTGTTGCTGTATTCCAGCGTACTGCGGGCCAGCAGCAGGCTGCGTTGCTTCTTGTGGTCGTTGATGTAGGCTTCTACCGACACGATGTCGAACGTCCATTGCGCCTTGGCAATGCCGGGCAGGAGAGCCAGCAGCACGACTGCCATCAGCAGGGCACGTTTCATGGCCGCACCTCCTTTCCGCTGCCTTTGCCGTTCCTGCCGTTTCCGCTCCGCAGGTTCCGCGCATTCTCCACCCAGCGTTCGTGGCATTCCTCCACGAGCGTCAGCCTGCGTCCCTCGTCCATATCCAATTCGGGCAGCACGTCCTTCAGCACGTCGATGATGCTCCGTTTGTAGTGCATCATCTTCTCCAGTGACACGAGGTCGGCATATATCATCGTAATCCGGGAATCCACTTCCCGTGCGATTTCGAGCCGGTCGCTTGACCACAGCAGATGGTACACCTCCCCGGTCGGAGTCTCTTCCAATGGTGGGGTACGGGCATATTCCGTCGTGATCTTGCACGAAGGATGCTCTCGTGCAATCTCCGCAATACGGTCGTTCACCAGTTTCGTTTTCTCCGCGTCCGACAGGTTAGGGTCGAGCGTCAGCACGTCGGCCACATACGTGTCGGTGTATTCCGTGGTCAGTTCCCAACTGATCTGCACGATGGCACGGTGTATCTTGATACCGAGGAAATATTTCGGTTTGCGGGCTATCGAGACCGTCGCCTTGAACGTGATGACCCCGTTGATGTTCGGCATGGTCGCCTTACGGACATAGGTGTAGCCGTTCCACGCCCCGCCGTCCTGCCACGACAGGCTGTAAGCCGTCTTGCAGTCCTGCATGATGGCCGGTATGCGGTAATAGTCGTCTGTTGCCACATCGTTATCGCCCGACGCCTCGGTTTTCGCGTCGGTGTATTCCCGTTGTTTCTTCTGCCATTCGGACAGCTCGCTTTTCAGGCGGTCTATCTGTGTCTTGTTCGCGTTGTACTGCTGCCGGTACACCGCCGCATCTTCCACGCTTGCCTCGGCGATTTTTTTCAGCAGGTCGGCATTCTCGCTCTCCAACGCGTTGATTTGCGACTGGATGGCGGCTACCTGATTCTCTGCCTCCTGCAGCATGGCGTCCAGCTCGGACAAGTCCAGTTCGTTCTCCGTAACCGTGGTCTGCATGGCACACTCCTTTGAATGGGCGTTCAGGGATTTGCCGCACGTTCGGCACTTGTACTGCGTCGTGCCCTGACCGAGCGTAGCCCCGTCCGAACAGGTTACACTGATGGTCACGCTCTCGCAGCCTTGCAATTTCGCGGCGTCCGTCGCCTGATAATAGTTCCGCGCGTCAGAAGCTATATAATAGGTATAACCTTCCTCGTTGTCGTTGAACTCCGAGAGTCGGGCGTTAAGCCCGGCTTTGAACGTGTTCAGGTCCATCGAGTAGGAATCGAACACCTCTTCATAGACGACCTCTTCCCGGTTCCAGCTTTTCTTCACATGGATTTCGTAGGCGTATGCCTTCTTCGTCTGTTTGCCGCCCCGGCTGATGATATAGCCGTTCTGCCAGTAGTTGATACTATAGGTATAGCCGTCATTCTGGTTGTTGAGCTGCTGTACCCGGCTTCTCGACCAACCGGCGTACCGTTCCGAATTGGCGAGCGCCTGCTCCCGTTGCGAGGCATTGGGATAAAAGTCGGGATCGGTTGTCTCGAAACGCGTCCATTCGCCGCCGTTCAGTATGCTGTTATCGTCCGTCGGCGGGTAGTAGTCGCACAAGGCGATACTCCCTTGCTCACGCCGGGCGATATACCACCGTTGCGTGTAGTAGTTTCCCGCCGTCTCGTCCAGATAGTCCGTCATCCAGGAGGTAAGGTCGTAGTTGCTGAAATCGAACAGTCCCGCCACGTTGTCCTCACCGCCCACCATGTCAATCAGCAGGCCGCCGAGGTCATGCTCCGCCTGCTCGAAGAGCGCACCGTAATGGTCATACAGGTCGATGACCTTGCTGACCCTGCCGCCCATCAGCTCATGGAACGAACTGGTTTGCAACAGGGCGTCACCAATGTTCCCGATACCTGCCGAGGCGAGACCGACACCCATGTTGTAGAGGTTGTCGATGTCGTGTTGCAGGTTCTCCTTGGTGAAATTGCCCGGCACGCTGGCGATGTCGTCCAGCATGTGCTGCCAGTCGATGTCGCCTATCTCCGAGAGTTTCAACAGAGGGGCGATGTTCCGGTTGATTTCCAGAAACACGATGTCCGAAAAGCCCAACGTGCTGTTCGTCACTACACTCTCGAACTGCATACACAGGCTTTTCGTTTCGTCGCAGATTTTCATCAGGTAGCTGCCCCAGTAGATAGCCGTTTGCGGTGAGCGGAGCATCAGTTTCGCCACCACCCATATCTTGGGTATGATCTTCTCCGAGACCATGCGGTAAATGCGGCGGTAGTAGTAGTTCTCCGTACTGCTGTTCCAGATACCGAGGTCGGAAAAGGCTTTATGCTCCAAGAACTTGGAGGCAAAAATCCCCGCCGTGGCCACTTCCGCCGCATTGTAGTGCTTGAGTATGTCATCGACCTGCTCCCGGTAATAGCTTTCCGCCACGGCTTCCGTACCGAAAGCGGTAGCCATTGCCGCCACGGTACGCGCATCGTAGTTCACGCTGTAATACTGCGCGTGGATGTGCTGTACGACAACGAGCGACAGGAGCATAAGGATAAGTGACAGCCGTTTCATCATGGATTCCTCCCCGGTTAAAAACAGCCCCCGTCAACGGCGCGTCATGCCTCTTAGTGCACGTATCAGTTCGTCGGCCTCATATACGGCGGAATTTGCCACCAGACGGTGGTGTATGAATACCTCCTTGGCTATCTCGTACCTGCGTTGTTCCCACTTCGCCTCTTCTTCCTCGTCCTGCACGGAATTTCCGATACCGGCGTATTCGTCCAGTTCCTTACCGGGCATTCCCAACCGGAGATTGTACCTTTCCAGAACATCCTCTATTTCCTCGATGCTTTTTCTTCCCATGTCGCGTACCCTTACCAAGTCCTTTCCGGGCCATTGGCACAAATCCCGGATGGTTTTGATGTCGAACTCACGGAATATCCGTTGGATACGGGCTTCATATTTGCTCCCGAACTCAAGTGTCTTCACGCTTTGGCTGATGTCTATCTTTTCCATTTTCTGTAATTGATGATTTGATTGTTATTGTTTTACATGAAGGTTCAATATCCGCCCGGCCTCGTTGACCTTTTGGGCGAACGGCAGGGATTTTCCGATACCGCTGGCGTTCCAATCCCGACAGTACGCCTCGATAGCTTCCTGATGGCTGCACCGCAATTCCCGCTTGTAGAGTTTCAGGGCTTCTTTCTCCGCCCGCTCGGTGGTGTAGGTCATGTAACACTCTCTTGGTTCTTCCACGCCGTACACGCCGCTGGTCGTCCCCCGGCGGATGAACACCTCTCGGAAGAAGCTGCGCCCTTCCTTGTTTTCCAGCCGGTTGATGGTGAATATCTTTTTGCAGTCCACGTCGGTAAGTCCGAGAATAGCCTTGATTTCATCGAACCGCTCGCGGAACTTGCTCTGGTCAAGCAGCATCACCACGTCGGAGTTGTTGATGATGGCTTCCTTGACGATAGGGCTGCCGATGATGTCCTGTATCTCCTGCGTCACCACGCCGACCGAGGCCCAGAACTTACGGGCCGTCTTGTACATAAACTTGATGTATTCGGCCATGAGCGGGCTGGCAATGGCCTTCCACGCTTCCTCTATGACCAGGACTTTGCGGTTCTTCTTGATACGCATCTTCTGTAAGAATACATCCATGATAATCAGTGTGACAAGAGGGAACAGGAGAGGATCATCCTTTATACTGTCAATTTCGAAGACGATGAACGTCTCATCGAACAATGAACTGTCCATGTTCTCGTTCAGCGTCTTTTCATGATTGCCGCCCCGATAGAAGTCCTTCATCATGTAACGGTACGTCGATATGTCGATGCCCGAAATATGGTTTTCGGCACAGATGTCGGGGATGCGCTGCACGGAAAATTCATAGAACGAGTTGAACGACAGCTCTTCCACTTTCAACTCCTTACGGCGGCGTTCCATCTCGTCGATCATGCGCTCGATACGCCCGGTCCGCTCTCCTTCGTCCTCGTCCTGCTTCTCGGCATGGTTACGGTCGTCGATGAGCAGCCCCTTACGCAAATCCTCCCGTTGCAGGGGTGTGAAGCCGTCGAACCCATTGAAATAAGTGTCGTAATACTCCGTGATGACCTGTTCTATCAGGCGGTCCTCTGTCTTTGTGACCGTACCCTGCGAGCCTTTCCAGATGAGCAGCACGAGGTTTTTCAGGAAGCCCGTCTTCTCCACATTCATTTCCGCCCGATTGATGCGGAATGGGTTCATCGTAATCGGTCTTTCCTCGGTATAGGAAATGTACTTGCCGCCGAGGTATTCGCAAAGTCCCTCGTAGCTGTTACCCGTATCGACCATCACCACGTCCGTTCCTTGCTCGTACAACTGGCGCACGACAGAGTTCATGTGGAAGCCTTTTTATATCTCCTAACACGCTGAGCTACAGCACTCTCTTGAAAACAACAAATTCAAAACGGTACAAATTTTGAACAGGCGAAAATCTATAGTTCAAAGCACTCGGCAAAGAGAAAAAACTATGACAGGGGTAAAAAGTGGTTTTAAGATTATTTATGAAAATATTTTGGGTAATTTTGGCTGATTGCTATCCAAAGAGCGCATTTTTGATAATAAGTCCCACCTCCATCAGCCATAAAGAGTGTGACAATCGAAAAAGAAAAAGAGGGATGAGAGAGCCTTCTTGGTGGCTTCAACATTGGGCGAAAATGGATGTCTTGTACCTCAGTTGTATCTCAGTCGGCATATATTGCTGATAGACAATGCAGGTTAATAATTCGGCGGCAAGTCATCACATGTTTAAGCTCGCATTGTATAGACCGCTCCTTGTTAGGACAAAGTGCAAACACAGTTAGATTTGTTCGCCTGACGATACTATTTTACCCAAGAATGTTGCCACAGTCCACTAATTTTGCCTAATTCGCTAATTCTATTAAAAATTTCGCCCATAACATAGTGGCTCTTCCAATAATAATATGTATATTTGCACAATAAATCTAGTCTGAATGAATATGGAATCAAACGAGAAACCCATTATCAACCGCATCAAAGTGGTCCTGGTGGAACAGAGAAGGACAAACAAATGGCTGGCAGACACTCTTGGAAAAGACTGCACTACAGTTTCAAAATGGTGTACCAATACGGCACAGCCCGGATTGGAAACATTGGTAAAGATTGCAGAATGCCTGGATGTTGATGCCAGAGAATTGATTGTTCCAACAAAAAAAAGAAGTTTGGATTGCAGATATGCCAGAACATATGATTCACTTAAATGGCGATAAATTTTTAGGTCCAAGATAAACCTAAAATCCGCAACTATCA